>VDFB02000003.1:676131574-676272721 GCA_007258455.2 Sequoia sempervirens
TGGGCTTTTAGGAAACCATCCTAAAGACAATATAATATGCATGAATACATTTATAGGAATGTGGAGTTGCATAAACACATCTATGATCTAGAGAATGAGCCTTATACTTTGAGGACCTTGACTTATGACATGGTCGAACCCTTTGATATTGAAATATTTGATTCCTTAAGGGTGATTTTGTCTTTTTTTTATTAGGTTGTGGGATATAACATAGCTGCAAAAATCAGTTGGGAAAAAAATCAGCAAATCAAAAGTATAAGACTTTAAAATTTTTTGGGATTTAAATGGGAAAAATTGGATTTATAAAGCTTGTAAAAAAATGTAGACGAAGGGACAAACTTGTTTTTGAAATTTAAAGGCATTTCAATAGCATAGAGATATAGAGAGCAAATCAAATTTAGAGTTTAGCGCATGAATTGTGGAATATAATTTTTTGTTTCTCATGTTCATATCGCTGATTACATTGCATTGCACAATGAATACTTTATAGTGCACAAATAATTAGATTGTTTACTCACTTATTCTACTTGACAAGTTACAGAGTAAACGAAAATAACAGAACACAGAACATGATATAAAGTACTTGCACAGTTCATGAAGGATAAAACTTGATTCTCATTCATTCGCAGATTTGCAACGAGTACATCAAAAGCATAACGGTCTCCGACTATGAACAATAAGGGCATATAAATAGTCTGCCGATGTTGGTTAAGAATACCAACTCTTGGTAACTATCATCCGACTACAACTGTTGGGGATTTAACACGTAAAACCAAACATAATCATTTATTTACTTATTTACTATCGGGCTGACAAAAACATTTTCAATTAACTTTCAGCCGACTACATCAGCCCCTCCAAAAAGAAATTCGTCTTCCATATGACAAAACAACAAAATGGGGGACTATACTATAGAAAAGTAATCACTGAGAGGAAGGAGGTTGAGAGGACAGTAATCATGTGAATCCATTTGACTTAGTTGTCAAGAAAATTTGCATTGCTCTAGGAGCTTCATATTCATTAGAGCTATCTGTTGCAAACTAGAAGGTCCATGTTACGATGAGAGCATTGTTGTTGCTAGATATCTTTCATATTTTTGCTCTAATTAAGTTTCTGATCTGCACATGTATAGGATTGTTAGGGACAGCCAATTCCTTGAATTAAAGGTCTTGTTTGCCTTTGGATTTTTCTGACTTTTATGTAAGGTCATCTAAGGTCTTAAATATAACCTTTGGAACACCTCCCATGACCTTGCAGAGTCAAAAGTGAGGTGAGGATACCACATCATGTTGGGATTGGTTTCCTTTTGTGCCTTAGTGAAAGATCAAGGCAGGGTGATGATCTCATGTCCCGTGATTGTTGATTCTAATAAGTCTTGAGGTGCAAGACCAAGAACCAACATGCCCCACCGTAATCTAAGCACACTCAAGCGTGAGGGATGGCGTCATCTGCTATAAAATCTACCCTGTTGTCTTAGCACAGGTATAGATGCAGGATACTAGGCATAGTTGACCTTAATAATATCTTTCCTCTCCTTCAACGCTTTACTCATGCACCTGATATAGTAAAAAAACAATTATCTATTTAATTTAGTGAGCACATTAACAGTTTGCATTCATGATTTATATGCTAGGAAAAGTTCTGCTCTCCTCGTATTTGATTATTGTCATTCCAAATTATATATCAAGAAGTCCTTTCTGTATTTTCAATCTTGAAGAGAAAAAGACTTTTCATTGGCTATATAATTAATTGAACTTTAGTTAGCTTAGAAGATCCATTATGAGTCAATACAACTCCCCATGTGTCTGACAAGTATTTCTTAAATGATTGCAGATTTTAATCCTTGCAGATGAGTCAATGGATGGCTCAGTTGTCCAGGCAGATTCTCAATCTCTTGCTACACTATTGCTAATCCGTGATATTCAGGTCTTTACTTACATATTGACTTCTTTTCTATAGCTCTTATGCTTGGTGTCTGTTAGTTCAATTGCTGAAGCCTAAAATTATAATATATAAAGTATTAGAATTTTTGAGTCTTGTCATAATCTCTTCTACAGAGTTCTTTTTTGATTTGATACTAAATTCCCCTTGTGAAATAGCTTTTGTCTTAGTTGCTACCTTGTCTGTTAGGATATGCTGCATCTAGTGCGCTGGATGTGGTATTGTACCTGATTTCAAGACTCTCATGTTTCCTGGGGATTTGAATATGCGGCTTCATCATGTTTGCATAAACCATTGTTATATTAAACTGTTTGTCAATAATTTTGGTGTTTGCATAAATGTGTAAAGGTCCCATTTTAAACCATTATTATTATACAAGTAGTTTGCTTTATTTTTTTATAATTTGAACATCTTCCTTTCCTGAAAGCCAAAATATAACACTCCAATTTCATGTGTTTCTTAGCTGTATTATTTCTCCCTTCTTTCAAGTTGGAGTGCAAAGTTACATCATCCTATGAACATTGGTGTGTTTTGTTTTCATAATAAAGGTGAGACCTACTCTAAATCTATATTGGCAAAAGCATCGCTATCTACCACAGTACTCCATTAACAACCTCTCAGGCATTACAATCTACCACAATGCTCTATCGACAGGATTACTAACTTTGTCCATACTGTTAAAACAGATAAAATGGATCTGTTATTTAATAGGAAAAACTTTTTTTTTTGTTTATCAAGTCGATGAAAGAGACTCATTGAATGCTAATATTCGATAGAAGATGAGCAAACTGCAATGAATGCATATTGTTTTTGTTTTGCAGTCTAAGCGCTTGCCTTTGGAAGTCAATACGACTCAAGTTCATCAAGCAAATAATTCTGAAAACTCCTGGATTGGCGAAATGCAACAGGCTTCTGTCAAATCAATCATTATAAGTGAAATCCTAGATTCTAGAACTAAAAACCTTTTAACTGTATCTAGAATTAGTGATTATGTTCTCTCAAATGAGCTTGTTAGCATGGCATTAGCTATGGTGGCTGAGGACAGGCAGATCAATTGTGTATTAGAGGAACTATTTTCAGAAGAGGTACAATTCTCTTCATCTTGCTATTTCATTTAGGAAAAAATAAAATTGTAAAAAATTCTCTCATTCATTGAGTTTGGATGCTTTCTAGTTGGAAACAGTTAGCATTGTATTTCCATCTGACCCTGCTGCACTTTGAAAACAGGGAAATGAGATGTACATACGTCGTGCAGAGTTTTATCTGCATGACGGGGAAGAATTAAATTTTTATGAAATAATGGTACGTGCACGACAAAGGAGAGAAATTGCTATAGGCTACCGTTTGGCATCTACAGATCAACCAATCATCAACCCACCAGACAAAGGCACCCAACGGAGGTGGTCATTAGATGATTATTTTGTTGTTCTTGCCGAGGATGAATAAATTGCTTTGGTTGACAGCTTGAGCTAAATTTTTCCCCAGGAGAGATTGAATTCAAAGAATTTCTTTGCAGTTCTTATCTAAAAGTTGTTCAAAATATTATGGACTGTGGAAGCTTAAAGTCTCTAACCTAGTGGTCCCATGGAGGGGGGACTTTCAGTATTCACTGTGTGGTTTTTCTGAGAGAATTTTGGAGAATCTTGCAGATGAAATGGTCCCGTGGTACCTTATAATTTTCTGCTCAGCTACAGAAATTTGAAATTTTAGATTAACTCCAAAAATCTATCTGAAAATTTTGAAGGATAATGAAAAAATTAACTTCAAACTCCATCCAGTTGCCATTGGGCTATAAACTTCTGAAAATTAGTGAAGTGGGTGTTGCAAAGTTTCAGCCCCTGCTCCCTGGCACCCACTCAAACTTTCCTTCTAAATCATGCCTGCTCCATAATATTAGTTAAACATATATTTTTTCCCTGCATCCTCCATTTAGCAGTTTCTATGAAGTTGTCTGCACAGAAAACATAGAAGCTATCAATCATCATATTTCTTGGGACATGATACAGATAAGAGGTACAATCAGATTGACTATTATGACAATGTCTACACAATGCAACTACATCCATGATTGGTGGAACTTGGTGCCAAGGAGGAAGTGAATACTAGCTTCTAAGGATGCTGGTGGTACACAGTTCCATGTTGGCCTGAGATTCAGTGTCTTAGGACTCCGAAGCATATCATGTAAGATGCGATCTCTCAGAAATCACTTTCCTTCTGAATTTTCTGGAGAAAAATTGCATGTTCTATAAAATACAAAACATTACTGGTAATCTATTTGTATGAAGCTGCTTTGATGGTTCATGGCATCATTTTTATGAACCAGGAATGATGTTATAAACTAGAAGTGAGATAAGAATCCAACAAAGGAGCTACACTGCTTTTTCACCTTTGGGCTGCTAGTATTTTTGAATATTACATGCCGGTATGTTTCTATATAATGCAGTCCCAGCTAACTTGCTGGTCAAGTGTCATACCTTTTATGCTTACAGCCAAATATGGTACCAACTAATGCAAACATTATTTTGTTGTCAATGGAATTTTGTAGAACATCACATGCCTAAATCCCCAAATAATCAACAATCAGCACAGTAAGAGAGATTATATATTACTTTTTCTATCAAGCTTCTTGTAAGGTTCAAAACAGCATCATATGTATTTTTATATTACCTTGGTTGTAGGAAACAGCAGAATACCTGTATCTGTTTGGAAATATTCCAGTTGGATTTAAGTACGGATCCTAATCGGAAATGTTTCACATTCTCCTGAAACACAATAACAAAATAATGGAAAATAACAGCAAATAACTTTGGGTGCTGCAATCTTTCATGAAGTATCAGCAAATAACAAAATATCATATACAAGCAGAAGAATATAGTTAAATTGTCTCCTAAAATGTGATTTGGATTATGATCTAGTGTTGCATTTTCCACTTGGAGGATTTCTTTTTTTGGTTGATGCAATTCAAGGTATTTGTTGATACTTAGATCTCATTTTGAATGTGACTTAGTAAGGTAGGGCAGGTTTTAAAGTGTCTATTACTTGCAAGTTTGTTATTCAAATGCAGGGTTCTGTCATTTGTTTGAAGTTTGATGCAAAAAATGATCATGATTGTAAGTCTGCAGTATATTAACCCGCAAGCATGCAATGATGATCTTCCTGATAACTCAAGGGATAATCAGTAACTGAAACTTGCCAATCCTCCAAAACCTGGATACTCGCAATAATAATCTGAGCTTGGTCAATTGAGAAACCGGCATGGATGACACAATCAACCAGGACTCATTTGATTTTGAGTTGATTTTGCCAGTTTATGTAGCACCAAATGAGCTCTGTAAAACTCATCAAATCTGCACATAGAACTCACGTCTTATTGGGAAAAAAAAGAAGAAATGAGGAAAACCGTTAAAACATTTGAAGCATACATTTTTGAAGAGAGGATATGTGAATCATTTCAATTAGAAATCACTATTTTTTCCATATTTTATGAAGTTAAAACATAAAAAAAGAACACAGAAAAATTAGTTTTTGTTTTCAATACTGAACTTATGTGGCTTGATAATGAGGAAAACCACCAGTGGACCAGATGTTCAGATAACAGGGGCATTAATCATTTTGGTGAAGAATTACTAACCTTAACTGGCAGTTGTGGTTTTATTATTTGCAATGGTATGGATAGGTGGAAGAAATCTGAGAATTACACAAGTAAAACCTACAATGGTGCAATTGTTGTAGATTATATCATTTACTTACAAAGTTTGATTGGTAGGATAACAAAGGTAGTGACATAAGATCCTCCTACAGAATTAAAATCATATAACAACCCAATTTGTACAATGCTATTTTGGCTGAAAGGTAATCAGCATGTTGTACCCCAAATTAAAATTTTTGCTATCCTTAGGCATTTTGAAGAAATGAGTTAAAATCTGTTAAATTTGTTAAAAAGGTCAAAATTTGGGATTGCATGTTTTGCATGAGGGGTAAAAACTTGAAATTTTAAAAATCTGACGATTTGGGTTTGCTCAGAGTGACCAAGTCTACAAAACTCAGATATCAATTTTTCATCCCTATTTTTTTAGGAAAACTGCTATTTTTAGAAACTATCTAAAAATAGTATCTTTTTTCTGGGTTTCTTTCCAAACAGATACTGGCAAAACTTTATAAAAATAGAAAGTTGGTCTGTTAGGGTTCAAACTGATTTTGATTGGCTTAAAATACTTCCTCATCAGGTTGGTGCAGTTAGAATCACAAAACGACCAGTTTTTCCCTAGTGGGTCTATTCTGCTTTTTCAATTTCAAAAAACATTTCGGGAGTTTCAAAAGTCATCAATGGAGGCTAGTCAATTGTTAGGCGTTAGATTCAACACACAAACACTGAACAAACGATAGGATGGTGAACATGCATGAAGAACAAAGAAAGAAGTGGAAATCCGCAGAAAACAACTAAGTCTGCCAGCCATGGGCGCCCCATAAGGAGATAGGCGCCCATCTTTCTAGGGCATCAGATGATGGAATTAGGGTTTGAGCTTTCAAGCAAAGTTGTTCAGAATCCTTTCAGCTCTGCAGCAAGTCCGACAGTGTCATCATCGGATCATCCAGTCGCCCGAGATTCGAGATTGAATCGGGAGATTTTAGCCAGAACACAAAATGAAAATCCTGAAAATGTCAGAAAATTTTCTAAGTTTGGGAACTTCCAGTGCCCTAGGTCCCTAGGGGCGCCCAGTCTTTTGGGAGGCCTAACTCAACAATTAGGGTTTGCAAATGGGCTCAATCTCTCCAAAATTCAGTCAGTTTCGCAGCAGATATCTCCATCAGAACATGAGACTGGTCAATCTCCAACAAATCCGGATTAAAGTTGAAGGTATAAGATGAAGATCAAGTTTGAAGAATGAAAATCAGATGAAAGCTTTCTAAGTCTGGTTGAGATGGGCACCTCTGGAGAGAAAGGGCGCCCAAGGTTTTGAAGCCTGAAACGATGAAATTTGTAGATGCAACCTCCAAGATCACCTCGTCAGATTCAATCGAGCTATACAATGAAACTGACGGTCAGTCAATCTAATCAGTGTAGCTCTCAGAATCGAGATTTCGTCAGAAGATCAAAGGGGAATGAAGAACTTGAAAATCATGCAAAAATGGCTAACACTGTGAAGGTTCAGTGCCCCAGAAGGAAATGTGCATTCATGATTTTGAAGGATCAAACAAAGTTTTTAGCCAGAAGTGCCTCCAGGGTGATCTTAGATCCGATCAGGCTTCACGATGAATCATCTAGCTCGTCTATTAGAACAACCTAGAAGCCAGAGATCGAATGTCAAGTAGGGTGTCAAAACTGAGAAAAGTTGAAAAACTCCAAAAAATGGTTAAGTCTGAGAGAAGTTGGCGCCTATAGTGAAGAAGGGTGCCCAACTTGCCATTCCTTACTCAAAATTTTCAAATTTTCAAAATTGCAAGATGAAAGATGGATGTCCAACTTCAATGCACAAGCTGATTTTAGGGTTTGGAGGATTAAAGCAAAAGAAAGCAGAGTTATCTCAAGCCCTAAATCTATTTAAGACATCTCTTCCATTCAATTTTTATCATTATTGCAGGTTGCGTCCAAGGGAGAAAAGTGGAGCAACAACTTTGATGATTTATTTCAAGATTCAAGAGCTCAAGGTTGCTGATTTTCAAGAATAATTTTCAAACCAGCAACATAAACCCTTGCTTTTTCATGCATTTTTCATTCAGAACATCAAATTTTTGAAGAAGGTCAAATTTTTCAATTTTCAACCACCTGGGTCTACTCAACTCATATTTTTGAAGAAGTTTTCTCAAGTTGCAGTAGTTGCTTTTTCTTTGCATGTCAGTGAAATCTTCAGAGTTTGCAAATTTTGATCATCTGGGTTCTCTTGAAACAGTCTTCTGAAGAAAACCCATATCACAACATTTTTTTTAAAGAAATTTTCAAATTCTAGGGTTGGCTGCTTTTTCGATCAACCCTTAGTGTTTTTCAAATCTGATCAACTAGGTTCACTCCAAATTGTATTATGAACAAAACCCAGGTGCCAACTTTTTTGGTGAAAATTTGAAGAAATTAGGGTTTGTTTCTTTTTCAGTCTACACTCAAAATTTTTAAAAACGGACGATCTTGGTTGTCTTGCAACGAAATTATGAGCAAAACCCATATCTCAGAAAAATTTCCAAAAATTTGTCCGTTTGAGGAAGAAAAACCAGTGTTTTAAAAATAGTAAGTTGCTCAAAACTTGTTTGAACCTAGGCAAGTTTACAGCCATTCTTCAAGGTTTTCAAAATGGAATACACTCCCAATGATTTCAAGACGAAATCAGCTCTCTACCATGAATTCATCAAAACAATTGAGACAAACTTGCATCACATCAAGCCGGTGTTTGATCTACACGCTTTGGAGAGCGCAGACAACACTACAATCATAAACCTAGGACACTTTGGACTCCTCGCAACAACATCCATTCCTATTTCAGTTCAAAGTCTCAAGTTTGTAATCGCTTGCTTCAAGCATTACAATTCGGCGACACAGGAGATCCAGTCAGTAGATGGAAAATTGATTTGTAGTTTGAAACTTGACATGATTGAGAAATGCTTCTCAATTCCCCCTTGGCCTGAAAGTGTCACTATCTCTAAGGGCGAATGTGAGAGGATATGGGAAATGCACAAGGACAAGTACAACAAGAAGATTGCACATAAGTGGATGAACGAAAAACATAAGACTGCCAAGTCACATTTCCATGATGTCAGCAAGGTTCAAGAAAGCGGCCAATGAGGTTGAAAATTTCCTAAGATCAATTGCAGATGGTGAAGAAATCTTAGAAAAACGAAACTTTGCTATTAATAGTATTGATGCCCCTGACAAGGACACAGTTTCTAACTTTCTAGTGGATGTGATCGAGATTTAAAGCAGCTTTCTTCTAGAAGCTTTCTTTCCGCTTTCTTTCTATTCTTGGAACAATTCTTATCCATGCTTTGAAGAAGAGAAAGAAGATAAAATGTAATAGTTGGCATTTCTTGATTTTCCTACTTTCTTAGGTGTTAGATGCTATCTTCTTTTAGTTTTAGAAATAAAGCTTTCTTGCTAAGCAAGTCTTAGTCGTAAAAGCAAGGAGATTTTAGGGTTCCCTACTCCTCTGCTTAGGCTATAAATAAGAGCAGTCTTGCTCATTTATTTTCAACCATGCTTGTGATAACAAACGCTAAGCCAATAGTGCCTTCTATTGTTATTTAGTGTTGTTCAATTGTGTTTATGATAGCGAATTGTTGAGTCTCTTTTAGCCAACAAGTTGTTATTGTAGTTGTTGTCCTTTTTGTGTAAGAACAAGATTGCAAGTCTCTTTTAGCTGCAAGTTCTTGTTCCTTGCATGTGTTTAGTGTAATCTTTGTTCCAAAAGTTTGAGAAATAAAGTCTTGAGCTTATTTTGCCCTGATATAATGTTTCAAATTTCCGTTATTTATGTTATGCTTATATGATCTTTAATTTCAACTTGCATTGAAAGTAAGTAGATGTGTGTTGGAAGGAGAGTTTGTTTAAGTACTTTGTCAGAGAATCAAATTTTGCTCATTTCTATTTCTCTTGCTCTGTGTTTACTTTAGAAAATAGAAAGGTTTTTAGCGTAAGTTAGTCGTAGTTGAAATTCCTTAAACAAAAAATCTCAGCTATGATGCTTTGAGTTTTATAAACCTTGTGCTCTTAGCTAATAAAAAAGATAGGCAACTTAGTTTTAGTTTACTTTCTTAAGCACCATCAGCAAGAGGGAGCTTCCCCTCCTAATTTGAAGAGCAGTTTATCTGTGCATAGCTGTCCGTTTCAAATCTGCATTCCAGAGGTGCGAATTTAAACGCCAACAATTTTCTGGCACCCACCATCGGGCACAAGGCATAAAAGAACAAAGAAATCTTAGGCTTTATGTCACAGGCATGACTCTAGCTTCCTACTACTCCAATTCAACAGCCTGATCTTACACCTCCAGTTATCCAGCCGAGTTTCCAGATAATTGAAGGAGAGCAAGCATACATCATCAACAGCCTAAGGAGTTTCATCTTTGAAAAGAAGATCCCTGCTTAGTGGAGAAAATTTGTTGTTATTCTAGACAAAGAGGAAGAGAAAGCCTATATTGCAGCCAGAAGGCCTGTCTTGCCACCACCCGCGTGGGTCTAGACAATCCTGGCTTACATAGTTTATACAAGGAGGAGAACAATAACAAATTCGCTCTTCCAAGGAGAAGCTGATTCAACAAATCCTTTCCTTCCGCAGACACATCCTACAAAAGTTGGAGAGTCGTCCAACACAGTTCCTTAGTTCAACACTGTACTTGAGAACGAACAAGAAGAACCTGTTGTTCAACCAGACGCGATGGGAGAGAATAACAACAACAACAACAACAACAATCACAATCAGAGAAGAGGACCCCCGCTGCCTTGGGGTGATCAAATCGGACCTTTGGCCTTGGTAGCGAATCATGAATTACCTAAGGTGTCGAGAAAGCACTTTGCACGGTTCCAAGGTGATGGAAGTCAACATCCTGATGATCATCTTTTAGCCTTTTCAACGGCTTGTGCTGTTTCGCATGTAGCTCATGAAGATATTCTTGTACGTCTCTTTGTTGAGACACTCGTGGGAGCTGCTGCTGAATGGTTCAATCACCTGGAGCTGGGTTGCATAACCAACTAGGATACTATGACCGAAAAGTTTTTGGCAAGGTTCAAGCCAGCCGAAGATAGCCACCAATTGTTCGCCCAACTCTCAAATTCAAAGAAGGAGGACAATGAACCAATGAGGGAGTTCGTGGCAAGGTTTAATCGCCTGGTCACTCATCTTTCATATACACTCAATCCCTCGCCTGAGATGCTATTGAGCAGTTTTGTCAACGCACTTCCATTAGAGATAGCCTTTTTCCTGAAATCGGCTAATGAGACAGAATTGGAGACTGGACAACAAGGTGCCATAGAAATTGAAGACAACATGATTACTTCAAGAAAGATCAAGGGAGATGCCATTAGGCCTTTGGTTCAAAGTTCTGCAGATCCACTACTTCAAAGAGTTGCCAATGAGGTGACTATTCTCAAGAGGCGATTACCTCTTCGACCTACACCTCTTGCTCAAGTTGGACCACCACCTACCCTGCTTGCACCGCAACCGTATCAAGCACCGCAGCCATATCAACCTCAGCAGCCGTACCAGCCGAGGAGAAATAACTTTAAGCCTTACAACAATTATAGGCCACGAGGGCCAGCTCCACCAAGGAAACCGACTGACAATACACACAATGTTGTGTTTTGCTCTTTTCACGATTCCACTAAAAATACTGGTGCCACTTGCCCCGAAAAGGTCAGAATGAACGAGATAATGGGATATATCGAAACTACACCTGCACGAAGTTTCGTACCAACTCCAAGTTCGAATGTTGTCTTACCTCAATCAGACAACTTCGATGGCGACTCCACAACGGGCTACTTTGAAAGTGAACCCGATTTTGAAGAACAAGAAGATTTTCGTCAGTACTCTTGCAGTAAATCCAGATAATCACACGACTCTTGTGTTTACCAGAGCTCAACATCTGAAGGCACAGAGAGAAGAAGAAGAAGATAGACTGAAGGTACAAAAAGAAAAAGAAAAAGGAGAAGTAGCTTCTACTTCTAATATCTAGCCTTCTCAAGAGAATGCGAAAGCAGTTGCTCAAGATTCATCTTTAGCAAATTTTGATATTGTAGATGCCTTGATGAAGAACAAAGTGCAGATTTCTCAGATAGAATATCTCCAAGATCATCTAGAGCAAGTGGACCGACTTCTTAAGTTTGTGAAGAAGGCACCTGTCAAGTAGCCCACGTTGCTCGAATCATCCACTTCGGGAGAAGAAAAGCCTAAGCCCTTCTATATTTCTCTGTATATAGGGGGTTACAAATTGAGCAATTGTATCATCGACTTCGGGGCCTCAGACAACGTCATGCCTCTACAAGTGATGAATGCTCTAAGATTTTCGTGCACTAAGACAAAAGACAAATGTTACTCACTGGGGTCCAAGTCGGACAGTTGAAGGATGCTCAAGTGAGGTTGGTGGCCTATCATGAGAAGAAAATTATGATGACCATCTTGGTGGTTGACATTCCAGCTAGCTACAGGATGTTGTTGAGCAGAAGCTTTTGCAAGGACCTCGGTGGAGAGATTTAAATGGATTGGTCTTCTACGAATATTCCATTGAAGAATGGTACTTTCAAGCTAGAACCAGAGCCTGAGTCTCGATTTGCGGTCGTGAAGTCTCAAGATCCTCAAGCTCAAGTTTTGTATCAAGAAACGGGTCTTGGTACTTACGCCATGCTGTCAGAGATACTTGAAGAAAGTCAAGAGGTTGCGTGTACCGTAGATGAATCAACAAATAATCCTAAGCTATGGACTATGCAATTTGATGGCAGTTGTTCTACTGTTGGTTTGGGAGCGAGAGTGGTGACAATTTCTCTTGAAGGACGATTGTATCCATTTGCATACCACTTGCAATTTGAATGTACAAACAATATAGCGGAATATGAGGCACTTTTACTTGGTCTCAGAAATGCAGAGGACACGGGTATTAAACATCTTAGAGTTGAAGGTGATGCAGAGCTCGTTGTGAAGCAAGTCAGAGATCAATTCAGAGTGAAAGCAGATCATCTCCAACATTACAAAAATAGAGTATGGAATGCAATAGATTGGTTCGAAGCATTTGATATCAAGTACATTCTACATCTAGAAAATACCAGAGCAGACGCCCTCGCAGTGTCAGCTTCACTTTTCATGCCACATTTTGACTTCCGTCATAATGCATTTTCCATTGAGCTAATATACATGCCAGTTATACCTGACAACTGTGATAATTGGCAAGTCTTTGATGACGATGACCACATCAAGGTGTTTCTTGTTATGGGAGATAATTTCAAAGAATAGTTCTTTGAGGGAAGTTCATTTACTCACAAAGAAGCAGTAACAAGAGTCTCTGATGCGCCAAAGGTTGCTGAAGACATAGAAAGTTCAGAAGAACCAGATACAAGCATTATCCAGTTGAAAGGAAATAAAATTCCCAAGGGCTTGGTTTCCTTGGAGAATATTTTTGACAGGCACGACAGATACATTCAAAATCAGAAGAATTCAAGTGACAAAACCTCTACTGAATATCAACAAGTGAATATTGGTACAGTTGACAAGCCTTGACTTGTTATTCTAGGAACATGCTGCACCGCAGAGGAAAGTGAGAGGTTGATCTCTTTGTTCAAGCAATACCGTGATGTCTTCGCCTGGTCATATGAAGATTTGATGGTTTTCACACCAAGAGAATTGTCTCACACAATTCCTCTTAAACCTGAAGCAAAGCCCTTCAGGCAAAAACAAAGGCACTACAATCCGCAAATTCAAGATACCATCTACACGGAGATCCAGAAGATGGTGGATGCGAAGATCATCTTCCTAATTCATCACTCCACCTGGGTGTCTAACATAGTTCCTATACGAAAGAAGAAAAGAGAAATCAAAATCTGTGTAGATTTCAGGAACTTGAATCATCATCTCTCAAGGATAATTATCCTTTGCCGATTATGGAGCACACCTTGTAGACGGTTACCGGTTTAGAGATGTTGTCCTTATTGGATGGTTTTTCTGGTTACAATCAAATTGTAGTAGCTAAAGAATATCAGTACAAGACGACATTCACAACCCCATGGGGTACATTTGCATATGAAAGAATTCCCTTCGGCCTCATCAACGCCGGTGCTACATTTCAAAGAGCCATGGATTTGGCATTTGGAGACTTGAGGAATAAAGTAATCGTTGTCTATCTAGATGACCTTACTATTTTCTTGAAGATACGATGAGATCACTTTTCACATATGGGGAAAGTCTTCGAGAGATGCAAATACCATAAAATATCACTGAATCCCAAAAATTCCATCTTTGCAGTGACGGAGGGCAAGTTGCTTGGCCACATCGTCTCCAAGGAGGGAACTCAAATTGACCCAAGTCGGGTTGAAGCAATCAGAAGCTTGTCTCTTCCAACAAGCAGAATAGGGGTACACTCTTTCTTTGGTAAAGTAAATTTCATAAGAAGGTTTGTACCATATTTTTTTGAGTTGACAAAAGATATATCTGCTATGATGAAGAAGAAGACCGTTTTCAAGTGGACGGAAGAAGGAAAGAAGGCATTTGTAGCAATAAAAGAAGCTATCAGTCGAGCCCTGATACTAGTCCATCCTGATTTTGAAAAGGAATTTATCCTTTATTGCTATGCATCAGAGCACACTTTGTTTGCCATTCTAACACAAAAGTTGAATGAAGAAACTAAATCACCAATAGCTTTCATGAGCAGCAGTTTCAAAGATAGCGAGTCACGATACTCTCAAATTGAAAAGAATGCGTATGTAGTGGTTTGAGCTATAAAGAATTTCAGATTTTATATCTTGAATTCTCACACCATTGTGCATGTCATAGATCCAACAGTTAAAAGCATGCTAACTCAGTAGGAGATGGGCTCAAAGAGAGGAAATTGGGTCGCAAAAGTACAAGAGTATGGCTTGGAAATCAAGCCAACCAAACTCGTCCTCAGGAGAGGTCTTTGTCAGTTGATAGCAGAAGATGGTGATAAGAAGCTTCAAGCCCAAGGTATACCTGAAATTGAACATGAAGAAAAAGAGGACCTTCCAATGGTCCTACTGATTGAATCTTCAGGAGAATGGTTTATTGAGATATGGTATTACCTGACTTATGGTGATTGCCCGAGTCACTTGAATAAGCAACAAAAGAGAATGCTAAAGCTGAAGGCACATAATTATGTGATTATCAACAACGTTCTGTACAAGCAAGGGCTTGACGAAACATTCTTGTTGTGTGTCACCAAGCATCAACAACGACGTTTCCTGGAAGCTTTCCACAATCAAGCATGTGGTGGCCACTTTTCCTCGAAGGTGACAACTTTCAAGATTTTGCGAGCACAATTCTTTTGGCCGACTATGTTTTGTGATGCATATGAATGGGTGCACAATTGTCAATTGTGTCAGCAGTTTGTTGGCAAAACAAATTTGGTAGCCGCTTCTCTCAGACCAGTTGTTATAGATGCTCCATTTCAACAATGGGGTTTAGATTTTATTGGTCCTATCAACCCACGTTCCAGCAAGGGGCATATTTATGTCCTTACAGCCACAAATTACTTCACTAAATGGGTTGAAGCTATTCCTACCAAGCGGGCTACGTCCGAGGTCATGTGTGACTTCTTGAAGGAAAACATTGTTACACGCTTTAGAGTTCCTCGCAAAATTGTGACAGATAATGCAACATGTTTCTCATCTGAGGAACTACGTGACTTCTGTTTTGATCACAACATCACTCTATCTCATTCATTAGATTATTACCCTCAGGGTAATGGTCAGGCCGAATCATCAAATAAGAACATTGTCACAATCATCTGCAAGTTAGTTGATTCCAGTCAACGAACTTGGCATAAAAAGCTCTATGATGCTCTCTAGGCCGACAAAATTACTCCAAAGAGAGCCATTGGTACTTCACCCTTCATCCTTATGTATGGAATAGAGGCTATGATACCTATCACACTGGAGTTGTCCGCTTTGCAGTTGGTGACCGCAATAGAAGATGGAGAGTTCATAGATCCTATTCAGAAGCGCATCCTGTACCTAACAAAGCTTCAAGAAGAAAGGGTGGAGGTGGTAGACAGAATCACTTACCACCAAGAACAATTGAAGAAATTTTTTGACAAGAAAGCTCGCCAATGAGATTTTGAGGTTGGAGATCAAGTCCTCCTGTGGGATAAAAGACAGAAGCCCAAGGGAATGCATGGAAAATTTGATTCCTTGTGGCTGGGGCTGTTCAAGATTCACGAGCTCGCCGGGGAGAACACTTATATTCTCTCGGGCTTGGATGGAAGTCTCCTCCCTCTACCGCACAGTGGGCAGTACCTGAAGCACTTCATCCCTTCGGGGGTGGAGTAAGTATTTCTGAAGATCAATCTTTGTAAATATTTTTTCTTTTATGTTTTCGTGATGTGTTTCCCCTTTCCATGATGTGATCGTTATGTTGTGTTTCCCCTTTCTGTAACAGTCTTGTGTTTTAGGTGATTAGGAGTCTTGTTTTAGGTGATTTTTAGGGAAGTCCAACTATTAGGTGATTTCCAGGAAGTCCTGTCATAGGTGACTTAGGAAAGTCTTGCAAATAGGTGATTAGGAAATGTTGCTTACTCCGATACCTAATGGATAAGGCACTGGTCTATGCTCAAAAATCCAGAGATTCTTTGGTTCTCCTATGCCGTAAGTATCTGCCATGGTCCCCAGACAGAGCCAATGTTGTACCCCAAATTAAAATTTTGCTACACTTAGGCATTTTGAAGAAATGAGTTAAAATCTTGTTAATTTTTTTAAAAAGGTCAAAATTTGGGTTTGCATGTCTTGCATGAGGGGTAAAAACTTGAAATTTTCAAAATCTGATGATCTGGGTTTGCTTAGAGCGACCAAGTCTACAAAACCCAGATCTTAGTTTTTCATCCCTACTTTTTAGGAAAACTGCTATTTTTAGAAACTTTCTAAAAATAGTAACTTTTGCTAGGTTTTTCTAGGTTTCTTTTGAAATGGATACTGGCAAAACTTTCTAAAAATACAAAGTTGGTCCGTTAGGATTCAAACTGATTTTGATTGGCTCAAAATACTTTCTCATCAGGTTGGTGCAGTTAGAATCACAAAACGACAAGTTTTGCCCTAGTGGGTCTATTCTGCTTTTTCAATTTCCGAAAGCATTTCGGGAGCTTCAAAAGTCATCAATGGAGGCCAGTCAACTGCCAAGCGTCAGATTCAACACGCAGACACTGAACAAAAGATGGGATGGTGAACATGCACGAAGAATAAAGAAGGAAGTGGAAATCCGCAAAAAACAACTAAGTCTGCTAGCCATGAGCGCCCCAGAAGGATATAGCATCTTTTTAGGGCATCAGATGATGGAATTAGGGTTTGAGCTTTCAAGAAAATTTGTTCAGAATCCTTTCAGCTCCGTAGCAAGTCTAATAGTGTCATCATCAGATCATCTAGTTGCCCGAGATTCGAGATCGAACATGGAGGTTTTAGCCATAACACATAATGAAAATCGTGAAAATGTAAAAAAAAATTCTAAGTTTGGGAACTTCCAGTGCCCTAGGTCCCCAGGGACACCCAGTCTTTTGGGAGGCCTAACTCAGCAGTTAGGGTTTGCAAATGGGCTCAATCTCTCCAAAATTCAATCAGCTTCGCAACGGATATCTCCATCAGAACATGAGACTAGTCAATCTCCAACAAATTGGGATTAAAGTTGAAGGTATAAGATGAAGATCAAGTTTGAAGAATGAAAATCAGATGAAAGGTTTCTAAGTCTAGTTGAGATGGGCACCTCTGGAGAGAAAGGGTGCCCAAGGTTTTGAAGCCTGAAACGATGAAATTTGTAGATGCAACCTCCAAGATCACCTCGTCAGATTCAATCGAGCTATCCAATGAAACTGACGGTCAGTCAATCTGATCAGTGTAGCTCTCAGAATCGAGATTTCGTCAGAAGATCAAAGGGGAATGAAGAACTTGAAAATCATGCAAAAATGGCTAACACTGTGAAGGTTCAGTGCCCCAGAAGGAAATGTGCACTCATGATTTTGAAGGATCAAACAAAGTTTTTAGCTAGAAGTGCCTTCAGGGTGATCTTCTAAGATCCGATCAGGCTTCACGATGAATCATCCAGCTCGTCTATTAGAACAACCTAGAAGCCAGAGATCGAATGTCAAGTAGGGTGTCAAAACTGAGAAAAGTTGAAAAACTCCAAAAAATGGTTGTCTGAGAGAAGTTGGCGCCTGTAGTGAAGAAGGGCGCCCAACTTGCCATTCCTTACTCAAAATTTTCAAATTTTCAAAATTGCAAGATGAAAGATGGATGTCCAACTTCAATGCACAAGCTGATTTTAGGGTTTGGAGGATTAAAGCAAAAGAAAGTAGAGTTATCTCAAGCCCTAAATCTATTTAAGACATCTCTTCCATTCATTTTTTTATCATTATTGCAGGTGGCGTCTAAGGGAGAAAAGTGGAGCAAAAACTTTGATGATTTATTTCAAGATTCAAGAGCTCAATGTTGCTGATTTTCAAGAATAATTTTCAAACCAGCAACATAAACCCTTGCTTTTTCATGCTTTTTTCATTTAGAACATCAAATTTTTGGAGGAGAAGGTCAAAATTTTCAATTTTCAACCATCTAGGTCTGCTCAACTCATCTTTCTGAGGAATTTTTAAAGAAGTTTTCTCAAGTTGCAACAACTGCTTTTTCCTTGCATGTTAGTGAAATCTTCAGAGTTTGCAAATTTTGATCATCTGGGTCCTCTTGAAACATTCCTCTGAAGAAAACCCATATCACAACTCTTTTTTTAAAGAAAATTTCAAATTTTGGGGTTCGCTTCTTTTTCAATCAGCCCTTAGTGTTTTTCAAATCTAATCAATTGGGTTCACTCCAAATTGTATTCTAAACAAAACCCAGGTGCCAACTTTTTTGGTCAAAAATGGAGGAAATTAGGGTTTGCTGCTTTTTCAATCTACACTCAAAATTTTCAAAAACGGACAATCTTGGTTGTCTTGCAACGAAATTCTAAGCAAAACCCATATCTTGGAAAAATTTCCAAAAGATTGTCCGTTTGAGGAAGAAAAACCAGCATTCTAGAAATAGTAAGTTGCTCAAAACTTGTCTGAACCTAGGCGAGTTTACAGTCATTCTTCAAGGTTTTCAAAATGGAATACACTCCCAATGATTTCAAGACCAAATTAGATCTCTACCATGACTTCATCAAAATAGCTAAGACAAACTTGCATCACATCAAGCTGGTGTTCGATCTACACGCTTTGGAAAGCGTAGGCACCACTACAATCAGAAACCTATGACACTTTGGACTCGTCGCAGCAACATCCATTCCTATTTAAGTTCAGAGTCTCCAGTTTGTAATCGCTTGCATCAAGCATTATAATTTGGCGACACGGGAGATCCAGTTAGTAGATGGCAGATTGATTTGCAGTTTGAAACCTGACATGATTTAGAAATGCTTCTCAATTCCCCCTTGGCTTGAAAGTCTCACTATCTCTAAGGGCGAATGTGATAGGATATGGGAAATGCGCAAGGACAAGTACAACAAGAAGATTGCACAGAAGTGGATGAAAGAAAAACATAAGACTGCCAAGTCACATTTCCATGATGTCAGCAAGGTTTGAGAAAGCGGCCAATGAGGTTGAAGATTTCCTGAGATCGATCGCAGATGGTGAAGAAATCTTAGAAAAGCGAAACTTTGCTATTAATAGTATTGATGCCCCTGACAGGGACACAATTTCTAGCTTTCTAGCGGATGTGATCAAGATTTAAAGCAACTTTATTCTAGAAGCTTTCTTTCCACTTTCTTTCCATTCTTGGAACAATTCTTATCCATGCTTTGAAGAAGAAAAAGAAGATAAAATGTAATAGTTGGCATTTCTTTCTTTTCTTGCTTTCTTAGGTGTTAGATGTTATCTTCTTTTAGTTTTAGAAATAAAGCTTGCTTGCTGAGCAAGTCTTAATCTTAAAAGAAAGGAGATTTTAGGGTTCCCTACTCCTCTGCTTAGGCTATAAATAAGAGCATTGTTGCTCATTTATTTTCAACCATGCTTGTGATAACAAACGTTGAGCCTATAGTGCCTTCTATTGTTATTCAGTGTATTTCAGTTGTGTTTATGATAGCGAATTGTTGAGTCTCTTTTAGCCAACAAGTTTTTATTGTAGTTGTTGTCCTTTTTGTGTAAGAACAAGATTGCAAGTCGCTTTTAGTTGTAAGTTTTTGTTCCTTGCATGTGTTTAGTGTAATCTTTGTTCCAAATGTTTGAGAAATAAAGTCTTGAGCCTATTTTGCCTTGATATAATGTCTCAGATTTTCGTTATTTATGTTATGCTTATATGATCTTTAATTTCAACTTGCATTGAAAGTAAGTAGATGTGTGTTGGAAGGAGAGTTTGTTTAAGTACTTTGTCAGATAATCAAACTTTGTTCATTTCTATTTCTCTTGCTTTGCGTTTACTTGAGAAAATAGAAATGTCTTTAGGGTAAGTTAGTCGTAGATGAAATTCCTTAAACAGAAAATCTCAACTACGACGCTTTGAGTTTTATAAACCTTGTGCTCTTAGCTGATAAAAAAGATAGGAAACTTAGTTTTAGTTTACTTTCTTAAACACCATCAGCAAGAGGGAGCTTCCCCTCCTAATTTGAAGAGTAGTTTATCTGTGCATAGCTGTCCATTTCAAATCCACATTCCAGAGGTGCGAAATTAAACGCCAACAGTTTTCTGGTGCTCACTGCGGGCCACGAGGGATAAAAGAACAAAGAAAGCTTAGGCTTTATGTCACGGGTATGACTCTCTGGCATCCTACTACTCCAATTCAATAGCCTGATCTTACACCTCCAGTTATCTAGTCGCGTTTCCAGATAATTGAAGGAGAGCAAGCGAACATCATTAGCAGCCTAAGGAGTTTCATCTTTTAGAAGAAGAAAAATTAGGACATTCAAGGTCATCAATGGAGGATGGTCAGCTACCAGGTGTCAGATTCAAAGTATCAAATGTTGCATAGACTAATCTACGACGAAAGATGCTCGAAAAATAGTGAACGAAGGTGGGGAATCTAAAAATAGTGAAAATTGTGAAAAATATTCTAACACTGGAGAAGTTGGGTGCCTTATTTCAAGGGAGGTGCTTGGTAGTCAATGCCTTAGTCATTTTTTTAGTTTTCATAGATCATGCATGCACAATGGTGAGCACGGTCAATGCGTCAACAACAACGGTAGACGTAGTCAACGAAGGTGGTGAACAGTTGGCGAGGAAAGTTGAAAATCTTTAAAAAATGGTTTTGGAGAAGTTGGGTACCTTATTTCAAGGAAGGAGCCCATGAACTCATGCCTTCGAATTTTTTTTACATTTTTTGGAAAACGTGAAATCTCCATCAGCCCAGTTCAGATTCAGTCAAATGTAGTCAAAGGAAATTTTAGGGTTTGGAAAGCTTGAGGTCATCATCCGATATGTTTAGGCTCTTCAACAAATCCATCATACAACTCACAGGACCTGCTGGTCAATGGGAATTGCAGATTGAATGGAGGTGTTTCATGCAAAATGAAGCGAAGCAAAGAAAAAATTCAAAATCCTCAAAAAATAAACTAACTTTGGAGAGGATGGGTTCCTTATTTCAAGGAGGGAGCCCAAGTCCTCAACACTTAGTTTATTTTTTGCGTTTTTTGGAAAACGTTAAAATCTCTCCGTCGGCCTAGTTTAGGATCTTGGCAAATCAGTCGAATGTAGTAATGGAGGTTGGTATGGGTTTCCATTCAACTCACTTATGATTAAGCTTGCTAGATTGACTAAATTTTAGTCTCAGTTGTTCACAGATTGGCGGAAAATGATTACCGAACAAGGGGTACTAGCTTCTGGAAGCATGAAAAACAAAAAAATTGAAAATTTCAAAAAAGTTTCTAACACTGGCAAAGCCAGGCACCTTTTTTCAAGGAGGGCACCTTTCTTTTCATGCCTTAGTAACTTTTTCGCTTTGTTCATGTTTTCTTCCATTTTGATCTCCGTCAGCAACTTCGAGGGTTTGCAAACATGATTAGATGACATTGGATGTTGAAACGAAGTTGGGGATCACTTCAGTAGTGGTCAAAGATCAGATTTCCATGGTCAAACAGAGATATTTAGTCAACAGTGCCAATTTGATGGATTGTCAAAGTCAGAGGCAAGGGCGAGCAAAATTTCAAAATTTTGAAAAATAAACTATCTCTGTTGAAGTTGGGCGCCTTATTTCAAGGAAGGCGCCCAAGTCAACTTGACTTAGTAAATTTTTAAAAAATATCCTCATATGCATGATTTTGATGCCCTATTTTTTAGTTCTCCGAGGTGATGCAAATGAAGTTAGATATTTTTGCATGTACGCTCCAAAATAAAAGGGTTTTGCATGAAAATGCCTTTTATCTCCAAATTCTATTTAAGAGAGCTTTGAGCATGCATTTTTCATAAATTGCAGGTTAGTTTTAAGAGGAAGAAACATAAATTTTTCTTCTCATCAAGATTTGGAGGCTCAAATGAAGTGATTTTTCAACGTTCTTCGTGGATTCGAGATTGGCAAGCACAGAAGCTCACTTTTTCATGGTCTATTTTTCTAGGGAATCATTTTTCAGAAATAGGTGGTCAAAATTTTCAACTTTCATCGATCTGGGTCTACTTGTTCTTCGCTCCTCTTGAAGATTAGAAATTTTTATAATTTTCAAGAGAGACTACTTTTCACGCATGTTCAAGAAATCCTCAAAATTTTCAAAATATGACAATTTGGGTCTCTTCACAACGAGATTGTCTACAAAATCTAGATCTCAACTTTTTTCAGAAAATTTGCATGTTGGCCCCTACTTTTTAGATCTTTGTTTTTTTGGGAAAAACTCATTTTTTTGAAAATCTGCCGATCTAGGTCTTTTCACAACGAGATTGTTTACAAAACCTAGACCTCACCCCACTTTTTAGGGAATCTTGCATGTTCTTGAAAAAATTAGCTTTTTCAAAATTTGACAATCTGGGTCTCTTCAAAACGAAATTGTTTACAAAACCCAGACCTTAGCTTTTTTTTGAAAAATCTACCTTTTTTTAAAGAAAAATCAGTGAGCTATTTTTAACTTTTGTGCAGAACTTTTCTGAACATAGGCATGTTCACAGTTAAACTTCGAGTTTTTAGACATGCGGTACTCTCCAACCAAAATCAGAATCAAATCGGTGTTGCTCCACGATTTCTTGAGAACATTTGAAATCGATTTACATCATGTGTTTCCAGTTATTGATTTGCATGCTTTGGAAGGCGCAAGAAACATTGTAGGCAAAAATCTTGATCATTCCAGTTTTCTTGCAGCAGCTTCTATCCCCATCTCGGTGCAAAGCCTTGAATTCGTAATTGCTTGTGTCAAGCATTACAATCCAACTTCATGGGAAATCAAATCAGCAGAAGGGTGTATTATTTGCAGCCTCAAGTCGGAAGACATTGAGAAGTGTTTTGCAATACCACCATACACAGAAAACTTGATCATATCTTCATCATATCTATTGAATAATGTGAAAGGGTGTGGTATGCACAAAAGGAAAAGTGTCAGAAAATTATGGCTCAGAAGTGGCTAAAAGAGGTGCAAAATACTTTGTCGAGGAATGTTGGGCGCAGTGACTTCAAGGATGAAATTGCAGGACTTCATGATTTCTTTGCTCAACCGAGTCACAGGTGAAGCAGAGGCTAATAAATTGCATCCTTGGATGTTTTATGTCATCTCCCAGATTGTTGACAGAACAAAACACTATGACTGGCCAGCATTGATCAGTGATTGTCTCCACTGTCGGATGACAGAGTTCTTCAAGGCCCACGAATTCCACATGATATCATATGTCGTATATCTAATGGCCTTTCAAGGAAAGTTTAGAGGTTTGACTGTCATTGGAACCTTGGGTGTTCAACATGTATATGATCATTACCCACAGCTAGAGTTTTCAGAATTTGAGCAGCATTACAAGCGGTTGAATGATCTATTCTTGATGCATACAGTGTGAGATCTTGATCATGAGTTGCATATATGGATTTCAATAGATGCCAAATTGGCAATGGTGGAGTAGGTTGATTGGTTTATCCAATTCCCTACGTTCTCCTACATAAGAGTATATGGCTTCTTAGACGATCTAGTCATGTTACCTAGATATCCAATGGATGAGGATGTGTTAATAGAGTTTCTAAAGCAAGTACATGAGGTGCACACATTCTGTGTAATAGACGCAAGCTTGCATTGAGTTTCTCGTTTGAGATGAGCATATATAGATGCAAATCAGCAGTTGATGCTAAATTAATGAGTGATGGAATGTTAAAGTTTGGTCTCAAGATTTTCAAGGAGAGATGTTCATACGATCCTCGAGGTGTCTTCACAGGTCATCTTCATCAGAATCATGCACATGCACCTACAACTGAAGATTTATGGACCAATTGTGAAGATGAGTTCGAAGTGTGCAAGCACAACTACTTCAAACTTACCCTTTGATAGATGGATGATTTCTTATCAGAAGATGTGGAAGGAATTTTAGATGATGATGGGGAAGCTCTACTTCCCATGTATGCTCGATATTAGGTCAATTAGCGGCCACTTCCACAAGTTGATTGGTTCGCTAAAGAGGGCGCCTCCATCGAGGAAAGGACAAGCTGAGTTGTCAAGAACAATAAGATATTTCTGAGCAGTAAAAGGACACTAAAGGTAGTTACGTAGCTACCAATAGTTCATACATCTCTACCTTCTTCTAGACCAAAGCCCAAAATGAAAGCAATGAGTGTTCCTCTAGAAGGTTCAAAGAACAATAGAATGTCAGGGAATTTGAAGGAAAAGATGAAGTTTCTTGTTGGGAATCAATAGGAACATATAGCAGATGAACCAAAAGTTCTAGTTGAGTCAACACCACAAGTTGAAGTAGAGCCTTCATCTCCTATTCTTCCACCGTCATCGAGACCTTCTATTCATATAGATTCAGAAGGGGGTTCACTAGTTCACAACATCTCAACACCGATTGATCCATCGGGGGTTGTTGGAGTTGGAACCGATCCTCCCAGAGAAGTTAGTAGAGACTCCTCATCTTGGCTTGAGAACTTGTTGGGTAGGAAGAGGAGGAAGCCTTCTTATCAACTGAATTTTGCAGAGCTTGACAATGTCTACCAAGACACGTCAACAAAGAAACTTAAGAAGCAAGTTCATATGGAGAAGAATTCTGAAGGCGAGATCATCCTTGAGTTTGCCACACCTCCAGAGGACAAGAACATTGATGAGGTTGAAATTGATGACTTCAAGGTTGTCAAAGCCAATCTCAGAAGAAGTACCCGACATACTAATGTAAATCTCTTCGAGGTTGCAGCAGATAATCTGAAGGAACAAGTCCTCAAAGATGGAGAAGGTAAGGTAACCCTCAAGGCTGAGATTCAACAGCCATGGTAGTATGTTTCCAATCTGCTTCATGGTACTTCATGGGCCACCTTGTTGCTTCCACAAATTCTAGAGTCACATGCAGATCAACACCAGCTAAGTCAGTTGGTCATATACGGAAAGCATCTGAGAGATTGGATAGAAGAATTCATCACCAGGGGTAGATTTATACTTGCAAAGATGTACCGATTGAGGTACAACGCCCATGATCTTCGCTCAAGAATTCAGGAGTCAAAGCATAACATATCGGAAAGGAAGCCAAGAGATGAGATTGTCATTTCCGACTTGAGGACAACTTATGATTCAGTCACTACAGAAGAACATAAGAAGAAGCTTTTTTGCTTAGAGAGAACAACACCTCTTCAAAGTAAAAACCTACAAAGGAATATCTGTAGAATTGGCTGGATATAGACAAAAGGTTGCTAGTAATCTCAAGTTCATAAGCACTTTGGTTACAAATTCCTTGTCAATATCAACATGAAGATGGCACTTTGATCTCGGTGAAGTACAGATAGAGTTTCAGAACCTTGTCTATGGCAGTTTTAATGGTGATCCTGTTGACTGTTAGATGAATCATGTTGTAGCAATGTCGGCAAGATTTGATGAAGCAGCTGAAAAAAAAAGAAAATCTAAATCTGATTGCGGATTGTGAAGAGATGTTGGAAAGACATTACATTATTATGAACAGTATCAGTGTTCTTGATGAAGAGGCAGCTAACAATTTTTTGGAGGATATGATATCCCAAGTTGTCAATGAGTGAACTATTAGTTGGAGCATGCAAAGGTTTCCAGAGATAGAACTCAAGTAAAGGCAATAGTTAACTTGATGCCTTTTCCAAGTTAAACTAATTGTTCTCATTCATTCTTATCTATTCTTTGGAAATATCAAAAAAAATAGTTGGAGCTTTTCTTTTAGTTAAATTAGTTAACTGATATTTGTAGTCCAATTAACTGTTAGTTGTCTTTTATTTAGACTAAGAAATAAAACTTGCATGTTGACAAGACTAGTTGTTAAGAATAAGGAGATTGTATGGTTCCCTACTCCTTTGTTTGTGTATAAATAAGGGTAGTAGCCTTGCTTATTTATTTTTAACTGTTATTGTGATAACAAATTGCTGAGCTTATTTTGTGTGCTTTGTTATTCAATGTTTGTTCAACTTTTGTCTATGTAATTTGGTTGATCACATATTGTAAGCCTACTTTGCTACAATCTGCTTTCCCATAAGTGTAATTGTCATTGGAGAATATTGAGAAAGAAAATCTTATACCTATCTTTCTTTGATCCACTATCAATTATTTTCAGTACTTTCGTCTTATGTATTTGCTTGTTTAATCTTTATTTCAGCTTACACTTCATAAGTACAATCAATTTTCAGGGGTTAGCTGGGAGCAAGTTTATTTAAGTTTATTTGTTATTAATCATTCCTTGTTTACTCCTAATTCTCAAGCTCTGAATTTACCCGAGTTATTAGAAGCATTGTTAGTTTAGGCCTAGTTGTAGTTGAAAGTTTGTGAAACTAGAGAAAACCTTAGCTAGGACGCAAAGAGTTTTATAATTTTGTGCTCTCAGCCGAGATAGAAAGATTGGCAATTAGTTTAATATTTCTTTTTAAGCATAATCAACAAAGAGGGAGCTTCCCCTCCTAATTTGAAGAGCGGTTTAACTGTGCATAGCTTTCTATTTCCAATCCACATTCCAGAGGTGTGAATTAAAAAACCAACAAAGTTATTTTTTGACCAATGCTTGGTTCAAAGAGGAGTGCAACACAACAAGGAAAACCCTCAAAGACCTAGGCAAAGAAGGGGTGGCCAAGAATTTGTACAAGCAGGTTGTAAAGGAAAAATAGAGAGTGCATGAACAACAAGAGATAAATATATTTACTTAGGGAAGAATAACCCATTTATTTTTTGGATAGAGCTTCAACAAAGAAAACAACATAGAAAAAATAACGTCACAACTAATCAATGGCTTACATTTGTGAAGCAACTATATGAGCATGAACCACAGGTAGAGGCGCTTACCACAATCAACAAAACACAATTATTTATTTTGCAAGAGGTTAAAGGAGGTATTAAGAAGATGAAAAAAAGGAAGGCTTGTGACATGGTTGAGTTATAGGTATAATACTTAAAATAGGGAAAGAACATTCTTGCTTCTCGTATCAATAAAATTTTCAACATCATTAAGCTTCGGTTTCCAAGTGTTTGGACAACTAACCTAGTGGTGATATATCTTTTAATAGTGGTGATATAAATAATCTCTCCAATTATCAAGCCATCATGATAAATAATTTGTTTGCAAAGATTTTTGGTAGCATGATTGAACATATGATCAGTGTAAAGCAATTTTTCCTTTAAACTTTTTCTTTGGTTTTCGGCCCTTATTTTCCGCTTCGGGATGAATTCGTGCCCAAAGGATGAAGACTGCTCTTGCATAAAGGTGCGTAATGCGTCACGTGGTGGTTGTGTGGCTTTATATACCTATCATTTTCCTTTTGGGCGTGAACTAGGACACGTGTCAGCTTGGCAGGGATTTTCTTCAAAACCACTCTTACAAGTTTGAAATTGCCCACTCGCTTGACACATCATCTATTTTCGTCAGGTAGTTTGTATCTTCCATGGAGGGATCTTTTGGGGAGGAGTTCATCGAAAATCACAATAGGTGTCTTACTTTTGAGGTGGAACCTTCGAGTCGGCGTCATCAACCTTCATAGCTGATTGATTAGATTTTTGCTAGGCTGTGTTTAAATCCGATTGTTTTCTGATAGCTATCTTCGCTAAAAAATATGAAATCATTAATGAAGTAGTTGAGACTTAATGAGTGAGGATTGCTGCAATCTAATCAAATTCTAAGATCAAATTGCGAGCTACCAGGTTCAGGAATTTGGTAGTTTCTGGAATGTTTGTAGTGGTGTCCTCTTCTTCTAGCTATAAATAGGGGTTGGCAACATTGAGTTAGAGAGATCTTAAAAATTGCTTCAAAAATCTTTTCAAAAAATATAGATATTGTTAGGGAGTTCTATTTTCTTAGAAGTAGGAGGGTCTTTATAGAACATCTCTTATTCTCTTTGGCATGTTATATTTAAATCAAACTATCATTGGATTGGCATCTGACCTTTTTTTTCAATTTATATATTATAGAAGTTTGATCTATTTGGGAGAAATCTTTGAAATTGTGCATGTTATGGCCTTTGTCAAAATTCTTTTCTATATTTTGTTCATATTGAAAACATTGTGTTAAAATTTTTGCATTGATAGTTCAGATAACTAATTCACATGTTAAGCTTCTATGTTTAATGCTATCTTTTAGAAATTGGGTCATGTCTATTAAACTCTTCCATTTTTTGTAAAGGGTGTGCCATTTTCAATATTATGTGGTAAAGGAGGAATATTTTTGTAAATTTTTGAATATTTTTGTTATTCTTTAGAGTTTTCTTATGTCTGATTGGACCTTAATGGGTACTTCCCACGGGGAGATTTGAAAGACTACATTGTGCTTTCTCTAGCCTTTGCTACTCGTTCTCTTCCGAACAATGAAGGGTCTACGAAATTCTATGTCTATCATATCAATTATAAGGAATAGTTAAGGTTTGAAATGTTGTAAATGCTTTGGTGCATCACCATCTTTACGTTTTATTTGCATTTCTTTCTACCCTTTCCCCCAAACACAAAGAAGAGTCAGCTTTGTATAAAAATATCGGAGGTCATTCATTGAGGCACAAACTGGTCCCCCACTCGCTGAATTTCCCATAAGGCTATTTAGAGAAGCGCAAGATTTAGTGATCAACAGTTCTTTTTCTGACACACTTGGTGGGACCCGAAGTTTTTCAAATGTCTAATTGGAAGTCAGAAATATTTCTTAAATCAGACCAAGAAAAGAGGCTGGAAATTTCATGCCCAGAGTTCAAATAAGAGCATCTTCTAGAGGCCATTTCTAGTATTCCTAGTTACCAGCCTCGACACCTAGAAGGAGGAGACTTATAGGTTCCATATCACCTATAAAAAGCAAAAGGGTAAGAAGTGTTAGCCCACAATCTAGAGCCTTATCTACTTCACTAGGAGGCTGAACATTCCAAATCAAAATACCCGTCTACACTATCCATAGGAATCTGTTTACAATGGCTCATATAGGTGCCTTTTCTCCTAGAAATTTTGTAACTTGGGATAGCGATAGCCCGCTACAACCACCTACGCCCACAGATGTATGGCCTGCCATACCCACCAATGCTCTCAAGGCAATCCCAAAGTTTTCCAGGGAGGATTTTAGGACCCCTTCCAACATCTCCAAGATGTAGCAGAGGTATGTAGAGTACATAACATCGTAGAAGAGAATATTTCTCTCAAATTATTTGCCACATCTTTCAAAGGAAAAGCCCAGGATTGGTATAGGTCTTTGGCTTCCGGTTCTATCCACTCTTGGGATCAACTTAGAGAGAAGTTATTTGAGTGCTTCTTGGAAAGGGGAGATTGCTCCTCTTTGCTGCAACAATTAATCACCATCATGAGGGCTCTGTAAGAGGCCATGAATGACTTCAACACCAGGTTTCACAAAACTTGGCAGAGGATTCCTGTGACAGCCAGGCCTTCGACTGCTATGACATTCATGTTTTATTTAAAGGCTTTCAATTCAGACATTGCAGTCGTAGTACAATCTATGGGAGGAGATACTCTGCTTGACACATATGATCTAGTTGTACGCACAGAAAATAGTCTGATCGATTCTAGGAAGCTTCCACCACGTCCACTGATGCCCATTTTTGTGGAGATCTATGGTGGCCCCCGAGAAGAAGTAACTCTGAGTGCCTCCGCTCTACAAGCGACCACGTCGATTGTACCACTATCCATGTATGCATACCCTGGTGCACAACCAAGCACATTGGGCTCTTCTTCATTAGCAGCGGATGTCAATGATATGAAGAACCTCATGTGGTCCTTTGCGAATGAGGTAGTCCTCATCTGACGATAGCAAGCAGCACCTCTGAAGCCTCCCACACATACCTATCAAGGAGGAAGGCCATTTTATCAACATAACGCGTATCAAGGAGCTTCGAAAGGAGGAAGCCAACAACCAACACCTGCAAACCAAATAGTCCCAGTCACCATGTCGCTTTAGACCATCAAAAACAATTCGAGCAAGGATTTGGTCCTAGGCCAAAACAACCTGGAAAAAGATGAGAATGAATGGTGTTTCTTGTGTAATGATAGCCCTATGCCCCAAAATTTTCCAAAGGGAAACCTTCAGCGGAAGATAGTAGAGCAAAGAGGTCAAGGTGTGCTTCCAAACATGAAAGAATATCAGTCTCCCAAAATGGAGAATGTCTGCTTCAAAGCACAAACGCAAGGGATGTCCTTAGAGAAAGAGTTGGATATCGCACCAGACCAAGCGCTCTTCTTTTGGATGGAAGAAGAAGATGCAGTATTTGCAAATGATGCTCTGACAACAGTTGGACTACAACATAAGGTCCAAAAGAAGGCTCACTGGAGAATATGTGCAACAAGCTCCACAACGACCACAACCACAAGTAAAGCAAGCCTCACAGGCCTGACTCACTTAGCAGTCACAAGCTCCGCCATCGCCAGAGAAGGAGATAGACAAAGCATTGAGCCCACCCACGGAGGATCGACCTCTGCCGAAGACGAAAGAGATACCAACATTCAAACCCAAGTTCCTACTAGTTAGAACACTCAACATGGTCGAACAATTGAAGAAGGTGTCCACTAACGTATCTTTGTGGGATGCTATATTAATCCCGAAGCAGAAAATGTTGCTTCAGGAGGCATTGAAGAAGGAAGAAGAAATACTGCAGATGGATGCGATTCTACCGCGAAATCAAGATAAAGAACCCGTGTTGGACCCCCAACCTTCGAGAGTCATAGCATATGTAAACATTGCATACAATGCAAACAAAAAAGAGGTAAGTAAACCGAAGCCCACACCTTTCTTTTTAAAACTTATTGTGGGAGATAAGATTTTACAAAATAACATGATTGATTTAGGAGCTAGTACTACAATCATGCCTAAGGAAGTGGCCAATTCCTTGAAACTTAAGTACGAGCCTCTTGAGAAAGGGATCACACAATTAGATAGGAAGAAGGTTTTGACAGTCAGTCGCATCAAGGATCTATATTTAACCTCCTTCTCGTGTCCGAGCCAAACAGTCACACAAGAAATAGTTGTGATAGACATCCCCCCAGTGTTTGAGATGTGTCTTTCAAGAGACTTTACAAGAAAGCGTAGCGGATATCTACCACTCGATTGGTCCCATTTAATAATACAGACAAAACACGGGGTAAAGATGAAGATCTTGTTTGAATCCTTGCACCTAAAACATATAGCAGACAATGCGGTCCTATGCTTTGAAATGACGCATACCTCCTTCTAAAAAAGAGAGACATATTGCGTACAAATTTTAGAAGATGAGGAGGACACAAGTGATTGGACTCCCAAAGAGGAGGTCCTCCTTAATTAGTTTATTGATTTCGACCCATTTAGAAACTTCCATGCTACCAGATTGTTTACTTATGTGATCTTCGACAATGACCAAGTCTTCCTCAAATTGGTAAAAGAGCAGGAAGAGCTTAGTGGACCGGGCAACAATAGTCTATGGACGTTATATTTCGATGGTGCCAAATGTAAGGTCGGCTCTGGACTAGGTGTCCGATTGGTATTCCCAATTGGAGCAGAGACCCTCAAAGCTTTCCGCTTGCAGTTCCCATGCTTGAATAATGATGTTGAGTATGAGGCTTTGGTCCATGCTTTGTTTCTCGCAGGACGAATGGGCGTGAAGAGAGTACAATTGTTCGGAGCCTCAGAGTTGGTTGTAAGCCAAGTCCGTGGGTAGGCGGCTGCCAAAAATGTAAAAATGAGGTCTTACAGACATAAAATATAGGATTTGATCGAGAGATTTGAAGCTATTAACAAACATGTTATCCCACAATCCCAAAATTATGTCGCTAATCAAATGACTTTGATTGGTTCAAAGTTTTAGCCAACTTTCGAATCAACAACAAAACAGAATGCAGTGTAGATCATCGTCTGACTGCCAATTCTTAACAATGATTAGAACTGGCAGGTTTTTGAGGACGACGTTCAAATCACCAATTTTTTACAAAGGTTAGAGAAAGCTTCTAATCATCCACAATCCGAAGCTAGAGGAGCTATGAAAAGATGAGTGATCCAATTAAAGGGAAATAAGCTCCTGTGAAGTTTGATTTCCCTCGAAAATATTTTTGACTGCAAAGATGTGAGGAATAACAAACAAAGATTCACTGCTGATGCAAAAGTCTATGAATATCTCGATGCCAGGAATGTCAGAAAGCTAAAAGTCAGAAGAGACGTTCCGTAGAAGGATAAAGAGAGACTGAAAGGACTATTTTCTAGATACGAAGGGGTCATAGCTTGGACCTATGATGATCTTAAAGGATATGATCTGGGCATAATTCAACATACTATCTATTTGGATGAAGGTTCAAAGCTCGCCCGAAAAAAACAAAGGCCGGTCAATCTGAAGGTCGAAGCATTGATGGCACAAGAGCTTACCAAGTTAATTGAATCAATGATCATATACCTGATCAAACATTCCGCCTGGGTATCCAATCTTGTACCAGTGTGGAAAAAGAATGGTGATATTCGACTCTACATGGATTTAAGGGCTTAAAGAAAGCTTCGTTAAAAGATCACTACCCATTTCCCTCAATGGAGCAGATTCTGCAGACCGTGGCTAGATCAGAGATTTTCTTGTTGCTTGATAGTTTTTCGGGTTATAACCAAGTCTATGTAAAGGAAGAAGACCAACACAAAACAACATTCGCATACTCAAAAATTCCTTTTGGACTCTCCAATGCTGGTGTGACCTTTTAGCGAACAATGTATATCGCCTTCAAAGGGTTGATTAATCAAATCATCTTAATATATCTAGATGACCTGATTATTTTTTCAAAATCAAAGCATGATCATTTTGACCATCTGGAAAAGGTCTTCTATAAATTCCAATAGTTCGGGATTTCCTTAAATCCCAATAAATGTGTCTTCGGAGTGCCATAAGGCAAGAGACTGGGTTTGGTGCTATCAAAAGAAGGAATAACCATAAACCCCAAAAGGGTGAAGGTTATAATAGAGCTACCACTGCCAGTCAACTAGAAGGGGCTATTGTCCTTTTTGAGAAAGATTAATTTTGTAAGATGATTCATTTAAGACTTCGTGGACATTGCAAGACCTATCACGTTGATGTTAAAAAATAATTTAGTGTTCAAATGGACTCCCGAACATGTGGAAGAGGGGGATTGTCTACTCACAAGTTCTCTTCATTCAAAGAGCCAAATGGGGCGAACTTCCCTAAACTACCTCAAGGAACAACGCGGAAGTTCTAGAATCGAAAAGAGTAGGTCACAAAGATTCTTTGGACAAATTGACAAGCTCTCGGCCAAAAGACGACATCGCAGGAAATAGAGGACAACACGGTGCGCTGGTGTCTCATATGTGTGTTGGCGTCTCGTACGAATTAGAAAGTGAGAATATCACAGATAATTCCTAAATGACTACTTCTACCCTGATTATTGCAAATTTATAAAATACGATAAAGTAAAATAGAAGTGATAAAGACAAGGAGAAGAAAGGAAATAAATACTTACAACCACGTGAGTGATGAAGCCTCCACCAAACGAATGTCTTCAAAACCCATGTCTATAAGATCTGGAGAAAGTGTTGGGGCTGTATAGGGGTTTGCCTTAGTCAAACCCCCGTTTTGGTGTTCCCACCTCCACAGACAACCAAGAAGATAGAGAAAGAGAGAGAGTAACCGAAATGGAAATGCGTGTCGTGAAAGAAAAACTTGCTTAGGAGTAGAACCCCCACCACCAAGTATGAGTGATAAAAGCAAACCATGCTCGAGGAGGAGAACCCGTATCATAAAAGAGGTGATAAAAGCAATCCCTCCTCAAGGAGGAGAACCCGTACCACGAAGTAAGAGATGCAATAGCTGGGGGATATGGAATCCCAAGATGCTCACAAGCATGAGATGAGGGAGATGAAGCTGCAAGAGTGAAGTAAGAGAGCTTGGAAGAGCTTGAAGTGTTAGTGTTAGATCAGAAATATAAGCAATTTGATAATGCAACATAAAAGACAATGAACACCACATTTTACCCTTGGAAAACCCTCCTCGAGGGAGAAAAACCCAACCAAAATATATCTCTTATATATTGAATGAAATGAGCAGAAATCTGCTTACAATTTGGGCCAAACACAAGGCCGATCTGATGTAATGAAAGATAACACCTCTCCTAGATGAAAATATACAATCAAATATGATTTCTCCTTGATATCCATATGCTTGATACAATATGATGATCTGCTGCAAATGTGCGAACTCCTTCTTGAAGTGAGAATTGATTTGTGAATTAATTGATAGATTGAATGAATGAACTTCACCTTGTATATATATAAAGCAAGGTGACTTTTCATCTAGGTCGGCCTCCAATAGAAATAGAAAATAGAAAATATTTATTGTTCATCAAAAGGCCGACCTGCCTTGAGCAACATTTATTACTTTAAATAGGAAAATATCTCCTGAAGCTACAAACACTAACTCTCCCTCTTAGCTAGGGAGGTATTTTCTAGATATCCTTGTCATGGAGTCTCTCAACATGACACCCACAATAGTTACACCCATTTAAAGAAAAAGTTCATCACAGAGTCTCTCAACGTGATGTCGTCATGGAGTCTCTGAACATGACGTCCACCATGGATACTCCCATGTGATGAAAGAAACACACATACAAGTGTCCATCATAGGGTCTCTCAACGTGATGTCATCATGGAGTCTCTCAAAATGACATCCACCATGGCTACTCCCATGTGTGGAAAAACACAAGTGCAAAGGGTTCATCACAGAGTCTCTCAACATGATGTCATCATGGAGTCTCTCAACATGACGTCTCATCTCAGTCTTAGAGATGAACAAGGGCTCACACCTCATATTTCTTTGTCTCAAAGAAATATACACTACAAGGGCTTTCACCTCATATTTCTCTGTCTCAGAGAAATATACACTACAAGGACTTTCACCTCATATTTCTCCGTCTTAGAGAAATATACACTACAAGGGATTTTGATGCAATATTAGATGCCAAAAATGTTGGCATATGGCTTGGGGAGATTGTTGGCATATGGCTTCTAGTGTTGTCATTGATGGCAACAAAAGTCATTATCCTGGTCCGCATATTAGAATTTATTCATACCGGCAGGAAAAGTATAGAACAATGTTCTATCGGAAGAAAGCAAAAAGAACAAGGTATCCGGTTAGTTTGTTGATCTGTATGCTTCACTGGATCATTATTTTGTGTTGTGGATCCCTAGGATAGTTTTCTAAGCATATATGTTACCTTATTGGTAAGTTTTGTGATGTTTCATTAATCGGTGTACGAGCTTGGAGATCTAGCAGGCTGTTTTTCTATTTATTTCCTCATTGTGGCCGACCTAGTGAATTTCACATGTCGCAGATGTATAAGGAGTAATTGATTAATTGTTTCTTGTGTTGGTTATTTTTTTTTGGGTCGTAGCTATAGTCTAGCCGACTTGTGGTGGGTGTGCATCAAAGATTGCTCATGATTTGAGCCTACATGTGAAGAATATTTCATATTTTGTTGAAGCCAACTTGGAGTAATTGAAATTTTGGTAGCGGGTATATATATGAGATCGGTAATTCATTTTGTAGAGAGTGAACTGTGTGTGAGTGTGAGAAAAGAGCAGAGCAGATGTATGAGCAAATATTAGAAGGGTGATTGAGCGAGTTATGAACAGTTTCACTTGTGCATTAACATTTTGTGGAAGCGAGTTAGAGCAGAGCAGAGTGAAGTCCAGAAGGAGTCAAGAGGTCCAGAATTTGATTTATGAGCTTAATTGGAATTGTATTTTGGCATATGCAGATGTTATCCTTTCAGTTCAACCTTTTGTTGTAATCACAAACATTTTGTAAGGCAGTTCAATCCTTCTTTATTTTGAGCAGTGAGCTCTAGGCAATGTGCTTGAATACATGTGCATTCCCTTTTCTTCATATTTTTAATAGAGTATAAATTGTGGATTAATCTCCATCATAGTTTTTCCCCTAATAGTGTTTCCATGTAAAAATATTGGTGTTATGGTGCTTTGATTATCTTGTTCATGTGCTTGCATCTTTATTTTTGTTTATGTGTTGTAAATGGTTTATGATCAGAATTAAAGTTTAAATCTTGTTGAACACTCATTCACCCCCCCTCTCAGTGTTCCCTAAGTCCAACAATTGGTATTAGAGAGAGGTTCCTTTACAAAAGTTTAATAGCTTGAGGTGGATCTTGAATTGCAATGGACTCTGGTGGTCTTCAACAACAACTTATGGTGGCACTTGATGATCTTGATCAGTCTAAAGCGGAAGTCATGGAATTAAAAGAAAATCTTATGGATGCCGAAAAATTCATTCAAACATTGAAGGATAAAATTAATGAGTCAAGAGAAAAGAGGAAGGAACTCTGTGATCAGCTAAAGCAAAAAGAGAATAAAAGCTTGGAAGATGTTCACCTGAATCGGACCCTAAAAGAAATAACGAAGAATGTGAAAAGCTTGCTAGGGACAATGCTACTCTAAAGCTTGAGATGGAATCTATGGCAATGAAGCTAACTAAGGAGATTGAAGAAAGGAAGAAGAATGAGGAGAATCTGGCACAGTCTTTAAAAGAAAAGTCTAAAGAATGCAGCAGAGTAAATAGTGGACTCATTTATCTGGAGATTGAACTACAACAATCCAGAAATAGTGAACAAGAGCTTGAAAGACAAATAGTTATTCTCAGAGATGAACTCACTACTGCAAATGGATACAAGGAGAAGTTCAGGATTAGTTCTGCTAAGCTTGATGAGCTGACTAAATGACAGAAGGATGCAAATGATAAGCAAGGTCTTGGCTATGAGAAAGAAGAAAGCTCCAGATCTGAACCCAAGGATTCCAGACAAAGAAATTAGATGAACAAATGCAAAAGGTATCTGGTAAGACAACCCAATGCTCATAAGTTTAATGGCTACTGCTTTTCTTGCAATAAATTTGGTCATATGGCTTCATAGTGTAGAAGTAAAATAAATTCAAGCAGTTCATCATTTCTCGGTCAGTGTTTTAGTTGCAAAAAGTTTGGTCATAAGTCAATTGAATGCAGAAGTATGTTTGTCAGTGTAAGGAATGTTAAATGCTACACCTATGGAAGAATTGGGCATATTGCTAATCAATGAAGGTCATAGGGAAATTAATGGAATGAATGGTCTAGACAAAGAAATCCGGTGTGTTACAATTGCAATAGATTTGGTCACATTGCAAGATTCTGCAAGAACAGAAACATGGATAGAAGAGGTCCAGTATACAGAGGAAGAATTTCACCGAAAGATGACAAAGAAAAAGGAAAAGTGACTGTGGAAGAGATAAGAGATCAGATGTAGAGAAATCGTGGGTAAAGAAGAGTGAATGTGATGAAGGAAATAGGCCCGTACCGGAAGTAATCTCTAGTAATTCCTCCGGAAATTGATCTCAGGCCATTGGCCTAGGGGGAGTCTTTCAAGAAAAATCCTTTGTCCCTCTGTCTGTAGTTGGCACCGGAATGCAGGAAATTTTCAATAGTTATGCCATCAGTCTTCAAATGTGTCCATGATCATTTGTGCAGGAATTCAAGATCTAGAAGGTCCGCAGATGAATTCTTCTCTTGTTGTCTGAGAAAACAAGGTAACCAAAAATCCTAGGGAAAAAAAAAAATCCAGCAAAAAGGTTAGGTGTACGAAGTTATAAAAGGGTTTTTGGCACCCCCACTTGTCACCTTTCATTGAAGGCGAATAGAAGGAGAGCCTCTGCAACAAAATTTTGAAGGAGTCAAGTAAAATTGGTAGTGAATTCATCAGGTATTTCTGATCGCTTGTTGAATTCCTAATTTTGTGCTCGAAAGAAAAACTTGTTCGGCACGGAAATAAAAATGAAGCAAATCAAAGGAATTGTGAATTTGGATGAATATAGTAGTAGGAAGATCAGAGATGTAAGAAATATGTTGTCGTCCAATGAATTGAAGTGGCTTGAAGGTACAAAATGTAGGAGTCTGGATATTTGGAATGAGTTGTTAGGTTTATCTTGAATAGATTGAGTGAGGACACTCTCACTTTGGATAAACCCTATCTCATTTCAAAAGAGGTGATCAAAAATTTAACTGGATTATGAAATGTCAGGGATATTCTGAAAAAGAAGTCGATTCGGAACATTGAATTCAAAACCCTAACTGGAGTAACAGGAGATCAAAGAGCTCTGATAATTTCAAAAATCAAAGATCCAATAACAAGGTACATTGCACATGGGATTTCATACAAAATTTTCTTCAGAAACAGGGAAGGCACAACCTCGGCAGGTGCAGTTTACATATCTCATAAAATGATAATGGAGGACCAAGACTTCGACCTGTGTAGTTTGCTAAAAGAACAATTGATGGAGAATGTGTAGTTAACAAACGATGCAGATTACCCCTTCAGGTTCAGTACTTTGGTCATACTTCAGAATGCTAATGTGGTATGGAAGGAAAATGAACCGGTTTGTAAGCAAATTTTTGAACATTATAATACTCTAGAAAATTGTGAGCAAGAATATGCAAATTTCTTTAGTGAATTGCTAGGAAGGTATAGAGTAGTTAGCATTTCCATTCTGGTAAAAGAACTTGAAGTTGGATCATCTTCCGATAAGATGGAGAGGAAGCAGAAAATGGCTCTAGAGTTTGTTGACAACACTCCTCCGGCACACAAGTCTCCAAAATCTGAAGGAAAAGGCAAAGGACAGATAATTGTGGATATACCAGATGAAGATTCTGATGAGTACACTCCAAGAGATGAACCAGAATCAGTTGAATCGGATGTGATAATAGTAGAAGGAAGCGACGACGAAGGTGCTTTATTCAAAACAAAGACACTGCAAATATTTCAGGAGGAAGATGGAATGTAGAAGATTGTTGGCATATGGTTAGATGGACCCTCATATGAGCAGAACCTGATTGAGAGTACTCTAGGTAGTTACTTTGTGCATAACAACATTGGATTGGAAATTTTGCAAAATGTGCTTCTAGAAGAAATGATTGAATGTATCAGGGAGGCTATGGCCTCTGAGCCTCATGACAGGAAAGAGGTAGAAATAATTGTACATTTGAAGGATCAGTTCAGGCTATCCCTTACCAAATTTAAAAATAAAATGAATGTGTTGAGGAAATTCATTGACTCAACAAATAACATCTATAATTATTGTCTTCGTTGACCTCATGTTGTGGGAGATACTTGGACAAGCTGGAGCATATTGAAAGTGAGTTGAAAAAAATTGGTCAAGATTATAACATGGTTCAAGACTAGGACGGTGCAATCAAGAAAATGATTCAGGAGTTGTAGACTGAGCATGCAAAAGTTAACTTTTCTAGAAACACTCTTATGGAAACTTTCTGGAAAGTGAAGGATTTAACTGAATGCAGGTTGGAGAAACTAATTGAGGTTCTGAGGAAAGGAGAGAAGTTATAAGAAGCAATTACAATTCCAGAATCCCTCATCCAGATAATCAATCGAACATCAGAAAACAACTTGATCATAATCTTTGGGATTGCAGTAGATGCTTGGAAGAAATTTCTTCCGGAAATGAAAGATAAGTATAAAATCATTTTCTAACTTGTGCAATAGTTGTAGTTCTTCAAATTTTGATTCTATTTATAATTAGCAAAGGGGAGAGAGAAAGTAGTGAAACTTTTTCATTGATGTCAAAGGAGGAGAGAATGCTGTGAAAAATTCCTTGACATTTTAAGGGGAGCAGTGTTTTGAAAGAAAGTTGTGTTTTGAAAGTTTTGAAAATTTGGCAATGTTTCTCTAGTTTTAACACTTAGTCATTTTTCACTAAGTGTTGCCATCAATGCCAAAGGGGGAGATTGTTGGCATATGGCTTCTAGTGTTGTCATTGATGGAAACTAAAGTCATTATCCCAGTTTGCATATAAGAATTTATTTATACCGATAGTAAAAGTAGAGAACAATGTTCTACCGATAGAAAGAAAAAAGAACAGGGTATCTGGTTAGTTTGTCGATCTATATGCTTCATCGGATCATCATTTTGTGTTGTGGATCCCCAGGATAGTTTTCTAAGCATATATGTTACCTTATTGGTAATTTTTGTGATGTTGCATTAATCGGTGTACGAACTTGGAGATCAGGCAAGATGTTTTTCTGTTTATTTCCTCATTGTGGCCGACCTAGTGAATGTTGTATGTTGTGGATGTATAAGGAGTAATTGATTAATTGTTTCTTGTGTTGGTTATTTTGTTTTTGTTTATAGCTATAGTCTAGACGAATTGTGTGGGTGCGCATCAGATATTGCTCATGATTTGAGTTGACATGTCAAGAATATTTCATATTTTACTGAAGCCAACTTGGAGTAATTGAAATTTTGGTAGCGGGTATATATATGAGATCGGTAATTCATTTTGTAGAGAGTGAAGTGTGTGTGAGTGTGTGAAAAGAGAAGAGAAGAAGTATGAGAAAATATTAGAAGGGTGATTGAGCGAGTTATGCATAGTTTCACTTGTGCATTAAGATTTTGTGGAAGCGAGTTAGAGCAGAGTAGAGTGAAGTCCAGAAGGAGTCAATAGGTCCAAAATCTGATTTATGAGCTTAACCGAAAGAATATTTTGGCATATGCAGATGCTATCCTTTCAGTTCAACATTTTGTTGTAATCACAAACATTTTGTAAGGCAGTTCGCCTTCTTTATTTTGAGTAGTGAGCTCTAGGAAGTGTGCCTGAATGCATGTGCATTCCCTTTTCTTCATACTTTTAATAGAGTATAAATTGTGGATTAATCTCCACCGTGGTTTTTCCCCTAACAGGGTTTCCATGTAAAAATATTGGTGTTATGGTGCTTTTATTTTCTTGTTCATGTGCTTGCATCTTTATTTTTGTTTATGTGTTGTAAATGGTTTATGATCAAAATTAAAGTTTAAATCTTGTTGAACACGGATTCACCCCCCCTCTCAGTGTTCCTTGAGTCCAACAATAACCACACAAACTCAGGGTACAACTGACCCAATTCAATTAGGAGAAGATCAAATTAAACAAGCAACCTTGATTCACTCATTTTTCAACAAAATTCATCAAATTCTCTAGCCATTCATTAGGCTACAATCATTAGTTTCACAAAATCAGTAAACTACATCAAAATGCAACTTAACCAGCATCACATATCTGTATCAACACATTAACCTGATTTAAAACACAAAACCAACCCATTTTTTCATCATTCCCAAAACAACATCTCTTTGCAAACTATATCCCAGTCAAGGCAATAAGACATTCAACCTGAAAAACCTACCCCATCCTGTTATCATACCTTCAAAACATTGTTTTCATCATGTTTCCAATTGAAATAAACCCATACATACTTGTATAAATTCTAAACCAACAAATCTTCTAACTTTGTAGTCAAGAGTCCCTTTTGCACATTGAAATCAAATCACCAATACTACAAATTCTGCCTTCTAAACTTTTCCCAAGCATTAAGACTTCTTTGACAACTTCAATTAGGCAGTTACAAAACAAGGGTAATCACTTACACCTTTATTCCCACAATATTACACTTTCTTGCAATCATAGACCCAATCTTTAGTAGCATTGCAACATGGTTTAATTGGGTGAATCAAAAAACCTTTAGTGAATCACCATAAGCTACTTACTGATCCTGAGACCCATTTTTTCCTATTTTAGCATATTAGAAAATAGAGCATGCTTGTCTTGTAAAGTTTATCAATACAATTAACTATCCACTATCAAGGTGCCCCCAATTAGGTCTAATTAAAAAACCAAGTACCATTTAATCAACACCAAAACCCAACTAAACCCCAAATAGTCTTAGAACTGATCAAAAAACCCCTAAATATGCCTTCCTTTGTAAGGATCCATTCGCTAATGTAGGGATTCACTAAACCCTTTGTAAGTGCCATTGTAGATTTAAGAAAACAGGGGTTTATTGGAAACCTGCTTACCAAACATCATAACATATCTTAAATGCTTTGGAAAGGTTAGGTTATGTCTGCATATGGTGTCTAAACCACCTCCAAGCCTCTACAACAGTTGACTCTTCAAATCCAAGTCTATAGCATCAATCAATGCATGGAAAATACTGAAAAACATCAGGAGCAACATCTAAGATTTTGTATTCTCACATTTCCCTGTCCTGCCATCACACACCACATTCAAGAAATTATAAATAAACACTAAACATTCCATCCCACCATACTACTAACCCTACTATGGTGGGATGGGAAATATAAATCCTATAAGACTCTCAAACCCTTGACAGGGTTTTAAGGCCAGATTTTATGAAATAGTTTAAAAACAGATCCTAAACCCACTAAAGCCTCTTAAAATCAACTTAATTTGAATGCTCACACATTTTCTAAATGGAATCAAAACAATATTGTAACCCAAGAACTACCGGGCAGTCCTTACAGGACTAATAAATTAGAGAAAACTCAGAAATTTGCAAGAATAGGGAACTTTATTTCCAAAATTTTATTCAAGAATACAAAAAAAATCTGCTTTCCTCGCCAATACAATTATTTTATAGCTTTTACAATAGTTATACTAACTGTCTTTCCAATTTCAACTGATCCATCCATTCTTTTTCCCTCATGACTCTTGAACTTCCTGATTTATTTTCTTTTTTTTGCATTTTGCATAATTAACAACTTTTACATTCTTTTTTTTTCCAATTTTTCCTTTTTCATCCTTTTTCCCACCTAATGAACTATTGATGACTCATTTACAATTGAATAGGCCTTATCATGAAATTTTACAATTCTTTTTCATTTGAAAATTCAAATTTCACAAAAATGTTTACATAAGGTGCTCTTGCACCATACAACCAACCAACAAAATTTTGCAAGTGCCTTGGAAACATATCAACTTTGTTTGTACCTGCAAAAAAAATTCAAATCTGCCTTGGACTTACTCTCTGAATCTTGGTTCCAATCTTTTTCTTCAACTTTGTCTCTATTCCTTCACTTTGTCTTTGCCTTCTATCTTCATCTATGTCTTCTCTTGCCTCTTTCCTTTCTTTTTTTGTCATTAGGTTCACAATCACTTTTCTCCATCAAAAGGAAACAAGACTGCCCTTTTATCACTTTCATCTTTTCAATAACTTTTCCTCAACCAAGGACACGAGACTGTCCTTGCACTCTGCTTCTCTTCAGCAATCACCCTTGACCTTCTCTGACTTCTTGTCTTTATCTTCTCATCTACTCCCATTTGTGGAGTACTCTTCAACATGGTTGCAACTCTTCTAGTGCTTCCTCAGACAACTATCCATCTCTCTTCAACCTGCAAACACAAACTCAAACACCAACTTAGCAAACCATCCATCTTACCCAACAACAAATCCTAGAAGATGCCTCACTCTTTTTCCTTGCACCTTCTACCCAACTTAATCTCCATTGGAGGATGGTGACCACAAACCTTTGTTTGTCTACCTTCTCAGAAACCTTCTTCATTACAGATTAGATGGATCAAGCACCTGCAATCATTCACAACTCAACAAACTAACAATTCCACAAACCATCAGTACCAACACTCTCATTTCCCAGAGGCTTCTAGATCTGATACCAATTTGATGCAATATTAGATGCCAAAACCACACAAACTCAGGGTACAACTGACCCAATTCAATCAGGAGAAGATCAAATTAAACAAGCAACCTTGATTCACTCATTTTTTAAAAAAATCATCAAATTCTCTAGCCATTCATTAGGCTACAATCATTAGTTTCACAAAATCAGTAAACTACATCAAAATGCAACTTAACCAGCATCACATATCTGTATCAACACATTAACTTGATTTAAAACACAAAACCAACCCATTTTTTCATCATTCCCAAAACAACATCTCTTTGCAAACTATATCCCAGTCAAGGCAATAAGACATTCAACCTGACAAACTTACCCCATCCTATTATCAGACCTTCAAAACATTGTTTTTATCATGTTTCCAATTGAAATAAACCCATACATACTTGCATAAATTCTGAACCAACAGATCTTCTAACTCTGTAGTCAAGAGTCCCTTTTGCACATTGAAATCAAATCACCAATACTACAAATTCTACCTTCTAAAATTTTCCCAAGCATCAATACTTATTTGACAACTTCAATTAGACTATTACAAAACAAGGGTAATCACTTACACCTTTATTCCCACAGTATTACACTTTCTTGCAATCATAGACCCAATCTTTAGTAGCATTGCAACATGGTTAAATCGAGTGAATCAAATAACATTTAGTGAATCACCATAAGCCACTTACTGATCCTAAGACCCATTTTTTCCCATTTTAGCATATCAGAAAACAGAGCATGCTTGTCTTGTAAAGTTTATCAGTACAATTAACTATCCACTATCAAGGTGCCCCCAATTAGGTCTAATTAACAAATCAAGTACCATTTAATCAACACCAAAATCCTACTAAACCCCAAATAGTCTTAGAATTGATCATGAAACACCTAAATATGCCTTCCTTTGTAAGGATCCATTCGCTAATTTAGGGATTCACTAAACCCTTTGTAAGTGCCATTGTAGATTTAAGAAAACAGGGGTTTATTGGAAATCTGCTTACTAAACATCATACCATATCTTAAATTCTTTGGACAAGTTATGTTATGTCTGCATATGGTGTCTAAACAGCCTCCAAGCCTTTACAACAGTTGATTCTTCAAATCCAAGTTTGTAGCATCAATCAATGCATGAAAAATATTGAAAAACATCAGGAGCAACATCTAAGATTATGTATTCTCACCTTCCCATGTCCTTCCATCACACACCACATTCAAGAAATTCTAAATAAACACTAAAAATTCCATCCCACCATACTACTAACCCTACTATGGTGGGATGGAAAATATAAATCCTATAAGACTCTCAAACCCTTGACATGGTTTTAAGGCAATATTTTATAAATAAAAACAGATCCTAAACTCACTAAAGCCTCTTAAAATCAACTTAATTTGAATGCTCACACATTTTCTAAAAGGAATCAAAACAATATTGTAACTCAAGAACTACTGGGCAGTCCGTACATGACTGATAAATGAGAGAAAACTCAGAAATTTGCAAGAACAGGGAACTTTATTTCCAAAGTTTGATTCAAGAATACATAAACGTCTTCTTTCCTCACCAATACAATGCTTTTATAGCTTTTACAATAGTTATACTAACTGTCTTTCCAATTTTAACCGATCCACCCATTCTTTTTCCCTCATGACTCTTGAACTTCCTAATTTTTTTGATTTTTTTTGCATTTTGCATAATTAACAACTTTTACATTCTTTTTTTCCAATTTTTCCTTTCTCATCCTTTTTCCCACCTAATGACCTATTGATGATTGATTTACAATTGAATATGCCTTATCATGAGCCTTTACAATTCTTTTCCATTTGAAAATTCAAATTTCACAAAAACGTTTACATAAGGTGCTCCTGCACCAACTTTCACCTCATATTTCTTCGTCTTAGAGAAATATACACTACAAGGGCTTTCACCTCTATTTCTCTATCTCAGAGAAATACACACTACAATAGATCTTCATGATGATGTGACTCCCTCTGAAGCTCCAAGTACTCACATCAACCTTTTGACCTCTTTGTCCAAGATTTCCTTTGTTGGTTTGTCAGACTCCCTCTGAATGTCATTTCCTCTTCTTTGAAGTAGCTGATCGTAATGAAAATTTGAATAGGTTTAGTGTCTTCATCTTTCTAAATCTTCTTTTCTGATGCAAATTCTCCATCCAAGGCTGACCCAACCTTGTGACCTCGAGAGATGTCTTCAGTGAAGAATCATGAGAGTTATGTGCCACCAACTCAGTCCCAAGGCTGGAAGCTATGTCTCCACATGTGTTCATTTCTTCAGCTGGCATGACTTCCTCACAAGATGCGTCATGCTCTTCCTCCCTTGAATTCCTTATGCAATCCCTTATCAACTTTTTCTCCTCGATCCATCTTGGAAGCATCTTAGAGAGATTAATAATAGTTTATAGAATCAAACTACCTCGAAGAAAAAATTATACAGACCAATGCTAGAAGCATACATGATTCACTATTCCTAATGTTAATGCATGAGTTATTATTAAGTACATAAAATTCATGAAATTATTCAAGGGTACAAGCATAAAATACTTATCTCTTTATTGTTGGTACGCCATTGAGCTAGACCTATAGTTGTGTCTCATCTTCGCTACCTTCACTCAATGTTTCCATCAATTTACCCTCAACCTGATTTCATATTAGATGATAATGAAGACTCAACCCCAAGATTTTATTCAATCTCTAGAATTTCCACTGAGCTCCAGTAACTTAGATAACATCTTGATAACTCCCCAACATTAAGAATTCTTTCTTTCACATTTACGGGTTCAATAAAATTGCTTAATAACCATAGTAATTAGAGAACAAAAAATCTTGATTCGCTAAACAACAACAAATTAAATGCTTCCAACAATAACCCAACAGGTTGATATCGATTCCTTGATCCTTCACTACAATATCAGTCACACCCTATGTTGAATAATTCTGTCCAAATAAGCTGCTACAAGTGAAAGCAAATTCCACATCCTAGTTATTGTCACTTCAGTTTCTTCTTTCATGTTTCAGACCAGAACTCACCAAGCAGACTCAAATCTTATGGCAGGAAGCTCAAATGTCATTGACACTCTTGAATACAGACTGAAACCACAGTACCAATGGTGCATAGGTGAAAATATGGGCTAAATGAAGAATCACATCCTCCTTGACTCCATGATCATAGCACCAAATAAGTTCAACAACATTTACATACATATATATTTGACTTCAAACGCCTTAGCATTCATGAACTAAGCCTGAGAATAATATTCACATAGATCACACTCCTTGAAACATATACCTGAATAATGAATGCCACACAACCTCAACTCTCAATCATACATAAATGTGACATTTCATATTAGATTCCTTGTGCTATACCCAGCATTGAAAAAATTCACATAAAAATCACTTCTCCCATATGACTCTATACATAGCTTATTTCAAAAAAATCCTAACATTACTCAAGAAAAAAATGCTCTCAAGATCACTGACTCTACTTCTTATACAATTCTAATTAGGTCTTTGCTTAAACCCGCTTTGATACCATGTTAGTGTTAGATCATAAATGTAAGGAATTAGATAATGCAACATAAAATGCAATGGACACCACATTTTACCCTGGGAAAACACTCCTTCTCGAGGGAGAAAAACCCAACCAAATTATATCTCTTATTTATTGAATGAAAAGAGCATAAATCTGCTTACAATTTGGGCCAAACACAAGGCTGATCTGATGCAATGAAAGATAGAACCTCTCCTAGATGCAAATATACAATAAAATATGATTTCTCCTTGATATCCATCTGCTTGATAGAATATGATGATTTGCTGCAAATGTGCGAACTCCTTCTTGAAGTACGAATTGATTTGTGAATTAATTGATAGATTGAATGAATGAACTTCACCTTGTATATATACAAAGCAAGGGGACTTTTCATCTAGGTCAGCCTCCAATAGAAATACAAAATATAAAAATATTTATTGTTCATCAAAAGGCTAACCTGCCTTAAGCAAAATTTATTATTTTAAATAGGAAAATATCTTCTAAAGCTACAAACACTAACATGAAGCTATTGTAGAAAGCTGTATTGATTTGTGAAAGCAAAATATCAAGAGTAAGAAAGAAGAAAAAGGTAGGAGCCAAAGCTGGGAAGATTCAGAAGACCAAATATCTATGGAAAGAATGAATTAAAAAGGAAGAAAAGAAGCTTCTTGGGCGGTTACAGGGAATCCTGAGCCGTTTCCATTGAAAAAATTAGTTGACAGGTGGAAAACATGCTCAGAGATAGCTTTTTGAGCGTTGAAACATCATAAGACGCTAGCGCGGTGCGTGGACGTCCACACGACGTGCTAGTGTCTGGATACGTTACACTACGAAACAACACGTGTAGGAAAATCCCAAAGTCTAACGAAAAGTTAACACGCAAGGGTTCCTGTTGAAAAGGGGTGTTGGAGCATCCTGAGAGGGAGAAAGGCTAATGCAAGGGTTTAATGAGCCTACTCAAGATGCTAAGGGAGTGGACACTAAAGCATATGAAAAAATGTAAGTGAAATTGCAAGGGTGCAATTTTACTCTTATACATTTCGCCCCCACTTTAGCGGGCATAGAATCTACATTAATATGCATGGTAAAGGAAATATACTAAACATAAATAACTGCACATGTTGAAAGGATACTATAGAGGAAGAAGATAACTCTTCGAACCACAGAAGCATGCCCCCAGGCTAAAGATCTACAAAACAAATCTATTAGACAAGAAAAACCTTTACCAGACAACAAGGTTAGAACACAAAAACTAAGGTATTTGAGTCAACAAAGTAAAGAGACCTTGATGTAGAAGGTTGTCTCAATACTATGCATCATCCCCAAATTGAAAAATAGAAAAAATCTAAAATGAATAGAGGAAGCATATATACACAGGATGAAGAAGATGCAGATCTTCAATCCGGTATACACAAGTTGAGAAGAAAGAGATAAAAATGAAATGAATGCAAGTGTGATAAAATTAAAGTAATCCCCACTCCAGGAGGAAAACCTGTACCACAAAATATAGGCGATAAAAGCAATCCCCGCTCAAGGAGGAAAACCCGTATCACGAAGTATAGGTGATAAAAGCAATCCCTTCTCGAGGAGGAAAACCCGTATCATGAAGTATATGTGATAAAAGCAATCCTGCTCAAGGAGGAAAACCTGTATCACAAAGTATAGGTGATAAAAGAAATCCCCGCTTGAGGAGGAAAACCCATATCACAAAATAAGGATGTGAAGGAGCTCTACAGGTTCTCAGTCCTATGGAGCAAGACGAATCAGAGAATCTTGTGGCTGCTACAAGCTGCATTGCAAGATAGTCACAAAAAAGATAGGTCTAGTCAAGCTGCCCCCAAGCTAGATGCGAAAGAGTTCATTTGGGATAAATACTTTCCAAGGGGGTCCTCCAGGAACCCTTCAAAAGGAAGAGGGGAGTCCACTCAAGGGACGTGCTATTTGAAAAGTGAGGTCTAGTTAGGTTGCCCCCAAGCTAGACGCAAAGAATTCATTTGAAGGAGAAGCTTTCGAAGGGGGTCCCTTGAGAACCCTTCAAAAGAGAAAGAGGGTTCCTCTCAAGGGACGCTTCAGTTGAAGGATATAGAGGAGAGAGGTGCATCAAAAAAATGGAAGGGTGATGACACTAAAATCATGAAATTGTTGTATTTTACCCTTCAAGTCCTCACATTCACTAGTGGAATGGCCAGGCACTCAATGGTATGCGCAAAAAGAATGTTTTCCTTCATCATGTTTATGAAGTTTATTACATGTAGGAGAAGGAAGAATGATTAAATGGGCTTTTAGAAGCGCAAGAAAATACGCTCTTGCTCAGATAAAGGATGAGGAGCAGGAAGTAACCCTTTCTCTTGTGGAGAAGGACTTGACTACTCACAAGAAGAAGATACAAAGGTAGAAGACAATGGGGAATCTATAGGGAGAGTATTATTCTGACAACGAGGATTATACTTCTCCACAAGATCACCATCATCCTTTCTGATAGGATTACCAACATTAACCTCTTTATTAGAAGTGTGATCATCTTCCTCAGAAGGAGGATCAACACCAAGAGCATTACAATTCGCATTCACCTTACCCTGCGATACAAAAGAGTAACCATCTTCGATAGTGGGTGTGAATGATGCCATCAGAAATTCTAAGTGGATCAGGTTGGCTTTATATTCTTGAATGAAGGAATTTGTAAAGTCTAGAGAAACCCAATCATCACCAAGACATGCATTCCTTTGAGAAGAGGTATAAGGAGCACACTCAGGACTCCTCGCTTCAGAAGGATCTTCTTCAGGGACATTTATCTCAAGAGTATCCTTTGTAGTAGATACTATTGGAGTAAACGTTGTTAGATTGGAAGATACTGAAGGAATAAGAGTAGGCACAACAGAAACCTGAATGACAGCTTCCATTTCACATAAGTGTATAGCATCAGGGTCACCCTTGACTGTGACCACTCATTAATTACAAATAAACTTAATAGATTTATGCAAGGTAGATGGGATTGCACCCATAGCATGAATCCACGACCTACCAATAAGAAGGTTATATGGTAATTTTTCTAACATAACATATACAAGGGTACGTACAATAATGGGTCCAAGTTGCAAAGGTAATACTATTGTACCTAGAGCTTGTCTCCGGGCAACATTATCAAACCCACGAATGACAACAAAAGAAGCATTAAGGGAAGATGAGTCAATATTAATTTTAGGCAATAAATCAATACTACATACATTAAGCGTTGAACCAAAGTCAACGAGAGTACGTCTAATTCCAATTTTATTAATATTAACTATAATCATTAGAGAATCCACTTGCTTCTGTACTTCCAGAGGTGGGATTTCCTACAGGTAGAATGTAATATTCGGCGAATCCACACGAATATAAGCTATCAGCACATTAGCATCCATCAGCCTAACAGAAGAAGGCAAGAGGATCTTTTGCAAGGCTTCCTGAAGCATACATTGATAAACTGGAGTAGACTAAAGCAATTCCCACAATGAGATCTTAGCCAGAGTAACTTGAAGTTGCTCGACAAGATTGTAATCACTAGGTGCTTTAGTTGTAGGTTTAGGAGCTTGGGGAAGACTTGGTTTTTTTTCATTCTATTCTCATAAGTGTAGGCTACCACTCTATAAGAGGGAGCCTTAGAAAGATCCGAAGAACCACCATCAAATGGAACACCATCAATAGAACAAATACTTTTAGAAGAAGGACTAGCTGGAGTCACGTAAATGATCGATCTCTTAGGCCTTTGAGGGGCAGCAGAGACATAGATTACATTTACAGAATCATCGCAACTAGTAGAATAATTATTTGAAGACATATTCTCAACCAACGATCTAAATAGGATCAAATGTGGAAGGAGATTCATCGTTCAATAATGCATCATCTCTAGAAGAGAGTGGATCAGAACAAAGATGAGATTCATCATTTGCTAATGCATTGTCTCTAGAAGAGAGTGCAATGTAATGAAAGGGAGATTCATCATTCACAAATGCATCATCTCTAGAAGAGAGTGCATTGGAATGAATAGAAGGTAGAGTAACATTAAGGAAAGTATCAATGATTTAATCTTCTTGCGACAAAATATCCTCTGAAGCCAGAGGAATTCCGTGAGAAGGATCAAAGATATTAAGTGACATAGGCAAAGCCAAGTCACCATCACATGCATGAAATGGAATATCATTAACATTTTGAACAAAATTAGATACTGAACTAATAAAGGAAGATATTAAATTCATTACATTTTATTGGCATTTTCTATATTCTAGTAATTTGCATTTTTGGAGGTCTTCAGAGTAGAATTTGAGGTTGGAACTTGCGCCAGTCCCTAAAATTTGATTGCCAAAGGGATTGAACTAGTTCTCTAGGAGACCTTTCCAATGGTGCAAATGGTTCTCAATTTCAAGCATCGAGTCAAAAGTTATGACCTTGCCAAGTAGGGGTAAATAAATTCCTATTTTTTTGAAGATTTTCTCTTCACATCAGGTTCACCAAAATGTAGAAGAGGGAGATTCGCTACTCACGAGTTCTCTTCATTCAAAGAGCCTCATGGGGCGAACTTCCCTAAACTACCTCAAGGAACAACGCGAAAGTTCTAGAATCGAAAAGAGCATCTCACAAAGATTCTCTAGACAAACTGACAAGCTCTCAACCAAAAAATGGTAGCGTAGAAAATGAACGACAACGCGGCGCACTGGCGTCTCATATGCGCGTTGGTGTCTCATATGGACCAGAAAGCAAGAATATCATAGAGAATGCCTAAATGACTACTTCTACCCCGATTATTGAGAATTTATAGAATATGATAAAGTAATTTAGAAAGTGATAGGAATGAGATAAAGTAAAATAGAAGTGATAAAGACAAGGAGAAGAAAGGAAAGAAATAATTACAACCATGCGAGTGATGAAGCCTCCACAAAACGAATGTCTTCAAAACCTATGCCTATAAGATCTGGAGAAAGTGTTGGGGCTATATAGGGGTTTGCCTCAGTCAAACCCTCGTTTTGGTGTTCCCACCTCCGCAGGCAGTCAAGAAGATACAGAAAGACAGAGAGTAACCCAAATTGAAAAGCATGTGGTGAAAGCAAAACTTGCTCAGGAGTAGAACCCGCACCACCAAGTATGAGTGATAAAAGAAAACCCCGCTCGAGGAGGAGAACCCGTATCACAAAAGAGGTGATAAAATCAATCCCCGGTCAAGGAGGAGAACCCGCACCATGAAGTAAGAGATGCAATAGCTGGGGGATATGGAATCCCAAGATGCTCACAAGCATGAGATGAGGGAGATGAAGCTGCAAGAGTGAAGTAAGAGAGCTTGGAAGAGTTTGAAGTTGCTGTAACAAGTTGTATTGAGTTGTGCAAGCAAAATAGCAAGAGTAAGAAAGAAGAAAAAGGTAGGAGCCAAAGCTGGGAAGATTCAGAAGACCAAACAGATGGAAAGAATGGATTAAAAAGGAAGAAAAGAAGCTTCTTGGGCAGTTACAGTGAATCCCAAGCCGTTTCCATTGACAAAATTAGTTTACAAGTGGCGAACATGCTCGGAGACAGCTATTTGAGCATTGAAACATCGCAGGACGCTAGCGCGGTGCGTGGACGTTCGTGCGGTGTGCTAGTGTCTAGACACATCACACTACGAAACAACACATGCATGAAAATTCCAAAGTCTAACGAAAAGTTAACACGCAAGGGTGGCTGCTAAAAAGGGGTGTTGGAGCATCTTGAGAGGGAGAAAGGTTGATGCAAAGGTTAAAATGAGCCTACTCAAGATGCTAAGGGAGTGGACGCTAAAGTGAACGCAAGAATGTAAGTGGAATTGCAAGGGTGCAATTTTATTCTTATACAAAAGGCAAGCTGGCTTTTGAGAAAATAAAGGTAGCCATCTCCATAGCCCCAGTGTTAGCTAACCTAGACTTCTCCAAGGATTTCCTGCTCTACATCTACAACGGCCAACACAACATAGCTTCAATGCTCACTCAAAAAGACAAAGAAGGAAGCGAAGAAAATCCTATCGCATTCCACTCTAGGACTCCCAAAGGATATGAAACCAAGTAAAATTTTGTTGAGAAATAGGCCTTTGCTATTCTTAAAAGCCTCAAGAAATTCTGACATCTGGTATTAGCCAACATAATCACCATTCTCATCGCCCATCCCAGTGTTCTAGAATATATCACCAAAGGTGAAATAACTGAAAAGAGGGCCAACTTGATCACTGAGATCCTAGAATATGATGTAGACATCTGACCGACCAAGCTGGTTCAAGGAAGAGATCTTTGTGAATACCTTGCATAGGAATTAAGCTCCTTGGCAGAGGAAGAGACCTATCAGGTCCATACAAATTAGTTTGAGTCCGATGATTCATGGTTGGTGAACCACATGCGATATATGTAGAAAGGGAAGTACCTGACCAAAATTCCACCTCACAAAAGATGCTACTATTGACTGCAAGGCACCAGGTATGTACTGATTGAGGGAATTTTGTTTAAAAGAAATTATGATGGCATCTTGCTCCGTTGCTTAGACAAAGCACATGCATAAAGAGTTTTAAATGAATTCCACAATAGTCTTGAGGGCAGACACTTCTCCACCAAGACTACTACTTTGAAGATAATGCAGGTAGGATATTATTGGCCTTCCATGTTCTCCGAGGTGTACCACATAGTGCGAAAGTGTGCTCAGTGGTAAGCGAAAGAACTCCGTCATGCCATTGAGCTTGATCATGACTGAGGAACCCTTTGCACTATGGGGTTTGGATTTTTTTGGGATGATAAATCCTGTCTCCAGAAGGTCGTTGCTCTAAAAATTCTACATAAACTAAAATTGTCAATTTTCTCGAGGAGCTGGTGGCAAGGTTTGGTTCGCCAAAAACTATCATATCTGATAACACACGAGCTTTTTTAGGCTCTAGAATGTCATATTTTGCTCTTAAGAATGGGGTCTACCTCAAAACTTCATCAAACTATTGCCCGCAAGGAAATAGGTTAGCAAAGTTGACCAACAAAAACCTAATTAGGTTAATTAAGCGTATTGGGTCGAAACACTAGAAAGAATGGCACAAGCACTTGTGAGCCACTCTATGGGTTGAAAAAATTATGCCCAAACAAATATGGAAGGCCTCTCCTTACGAATTGGTGTATGGAAAGGAGGTGGTTTTACCCATTTCTATAGAAATTTTGACATTGCAACTGTTAAAAGCCTTGGAAGTCAAGGAAAGTGGCAGAGTGGAAGTAAGATTGGTGGAACTCCTGAGTCTTGAAGAAAAAAGGGAAAGCTCATATAACACCATGATCGGGCACTAGAAGATAGTCAAACAATGGTTTGATAAAAAGGCCTACAATGCAGATTTCCGAGAGGGAAGCCTTGTGTTAAAATATGATGAGCGCATTGCAAAACCAGGACAACATGCAAAGTTTGAAGCACTATGGAAGGGTCTCTTCCGCATTCACATGTGCAAAGAAAAGAATGCGTATGAGCTAGAAGAAATGGATGGCAACGTTTTGGATATACTAGTAAATGGTATTCATCTAAAGTTGTTCCATTAAAGCATGCAGGTTTTTTTTAAATTTCAACAGTTATGTACCATATGTATTTTTTTTTGTAAAATACGATATTCTTGTGAATAAACCATGCAAATAACACATGACTAGTAGAAGGGTAATATATTATATTCATTGAAAATATTTACACTATAATACGAACCCGAAGCTCCAAGAGAGGTTTGAAGCCTCCTTGCGCAAACCCAAAAAGGTATACATTGCAAAAAGAAAAAAGGGAGGTGACGCACAAAAAAAAGTGAAATTGAAGCCTCCATCCATCGCTAAAGCAATCAAAACGTTGCTTCTTCAAGTTTTCTTCAACAGGGTGGTAAGGGGGTTAACACCACATCACAAGCGAGCTCAACACGACACAGACCTCAGTCCTTGACACCATAGCTATACACTAGAAATTCAAAGTGATTTTTCCAATCGAGCTCAGGAATGCACTTCATGCCATACTCCCTCAAAAGGAAGGAATCTATGGGTTGAGACAGCGAGTGATTCCTCTCCAAGTCCATGGTGCAAAAGTCAGTGAGAAGGGGCAACTAGGGCACCTCCTCCCCAAAATCGATGTGCCTGCGAAGATCCATGGTACTCAGAATGTTGCCACCAGAGATAGCCACTTGCACAATCTCTCTGAGCCCGTCCAAATAGGCCGAATCAAACATGGTGTGGCACCATTCGATTATCCAAGGCTTGGAGATGTCCAAATCTAGCAGGGAGGCCATGAAGCGGGAGACAACGTTGGAGTTGCACCACAACTTGTTTTCATTCTTCACATAATCTTTTCCAAGCACCCATTTTAATGCCACAATGATGGGGTAGTTGTTCTCCTTTACCAGGAATTTAATTCTATCGATGGTGACTTCACCTATGAAGGAATATAGCGGCCTTTGGCTCAAGAGCCTAACAAGGGTACCTAGGCCAAATGTCATAGCAGCAAGCAAGCTAAGGCTAGTGGAACGAAGAATGCAACAAAAAATCTTACTAACTTAAGAGCTAATTCAGTGAGTTTTTTGCTAAGGTGACATGGCTATTTATAGAAAAGGTATGTCAGTGAGCTTGATGAATGGAAAATCCATCTCACATCGAACGATAACGGAGAAAATATCAAAGCGACAAAAGGCGAGAGATGAATCGTATAGAAAATCTAACACCAAGCCTTGAGAAACAAATTCGGGCGTTGGGAGTAAATGATCGCGTGTACCAATTCTTGCCATGTGTCCATTGTCGTCACCAATGCCAACTTTCTTGCTCATGCGAAAAGAAGTTTATTAAAGTGCTAAACTCTGAAAAATTAAATATAAATGTCTTTTTGGAGTACTTTGCATCACTTAAATCAGACTTCCCATGGATAAAAATCCCAACGCATAGAACTTATTTGTGAAAAAGGGGCGAGGGGAATGCACTAATTACATTCTCGCGACAGAGTTGGCCTTCCCGAGGGATACAAATCCCTATTCCACACGTATCGCCTTGCTGGTAGCACTTAGCAAGTCGGTGGTAATGAAAATGTTGTATTGCATGTACGTGCAAGAAAATTAATTGCACCCAAATTTTTTTTTGCTAAGTATCAAAAACCGCACACAGTCGTTTCTCTGATGTAGCTTACTACAAATCCTTTAATGCAACAATGGCGGAACCATCGTCTTCTGGTCGACAAGCTGAATTTTCATCTACCAAACCAGGCTACACCAACATCTTTGGGAAGGATTCATTTGCTAATGCCTCAACATTAGAAGAATGACATTTTTCTCATACTAAACCCATACTGGTAGGCGACCTCGTTAAGAAGGAAGTGGTCATGGATAAATTGTAGACAAGAATTTTGACCCTAAGTTGCATATGAACCCTAAAAACCTTAGGGAAGGGGCAATGCAGAGTATGGTCAAGTATGGGGGAACTGAAGGCTTTGTGTTACGACTCTGGTATTGTGGTTTTCCACAATTCATGTTGCCCACTGTACACCTATGTCCAAATCTGGTGGATGCATGTGCAAAGAGGCTGGACAAAGAAGCGGGGGTTATAATCGGTAATAGGTTAAGGGTTACAATCGGCGCAATGGCCATCCGAGATATGTTGTGTATCCTTGTAAACTAAGGTGCCAAAAGATTCAAGCATATTAAAATAATGGAAGATTTCTGGAAGACCAGAACTAGATAATTAAATTTTTATGAAGATCAAACAGATGAGAAGCCAAAAGGAAATTAACTCCTCTTCCCTCTAGTACACAAAATGTTCAAATCAGACATACAATCCATTTTCGCAATGTTGGCCTGTATCTATGACTTTGAGGACGATGAAAGGGTTTATGCTTTCCAGACAGGCTTGGATTTCATGCTCAAGAGGGAGAAAAGCCAGAAGTATTTTGATTTTGTTGATATAATAGCAGAAAAGATGCTAGATCAATTGAGAAATTTTGGCACTGCTTTTAAATTCAAGTATTCTTCTTTTCTAGCACATTTGATCTTACATCAAAATCTTGAATTTTTTGAAAGGCATTTGTCGCTTTTTAAGTTTATGTAAAGGGGTCATACCAGCCAATTTTGGTCTGGACCCATGTGCTTTCCAAGACATGGGATTATTACTCATTTGTGGATTACTTCTTGAAACCAGTGCTCTTAAATTTGTCCCCACATCCTTTGGGTCAGTTTTCCCTTGAATTCTTACAATGGATGAAACGCCAATAGACCTCAGTGGATTATTTTCTGGGAGCTGACTTTACCTTCATCAAATTGCATGGTTTTGTTGAGAAGCCTTTTATGCTCCCTAAATTTGTAACAAACAAGAGTTTTTCTTTGGAGGCATGCCGTTAGGCAACTAGTGCCGACAAAACTTATGGCACTGTAAGACACAAAAAGGCGCTTTACCCAATCCCCCTTACCATTGCCAATAGTCAGGTAACACTTGTGAAAAGGGAGGAGTGGGATGTACTTACTAGAAAATTGGCTTGCCTGGGCCTGGTCCTCATTTGTGATGCACGGAGTTGCAATCTGGTAAGGCATCTCCCAACTGTAAAACATGAAAGGTGGGAGTATTCTGAATCAAGAATGAACCTGACCGAGGAGAGGCTAGAATTTTACATTGACTTAGACTTCATACCATTCGACCGACCACCATGGCTCAATTTCTATGTCTAGGTGGTGGAGTACCAATAGAGCATCCTGATAGGCAAGTCCCTTAACACACAACTGAAGCACTTGGGATGGTTGGGAAGAAAGAGGGAAAAATTTTGGAGGTTTCGATAGGAAATTAAGAACCTTAGTGCCATGTATGGAGATGTTAAGCCGCATGATAAAATTTTTGACCAAATTTATGACAATGAGGCTAACACCGATGATAGTAATCTTGAGTCTGATCGAGAGAATTGACCAGAGGAACTTCCGCTCTACACCACCCAGCCTCAAGAGCCCAACACAGGAAAAGGAAAAGTGAAGAGATCAAAATAGAAGGGCTCACAGATCACATCTTCTACCAGCACATGAACAAAGGGAAAGAGGACCTAACAATCCCCAAATAGGTCTGCTACAGCTGCAGAAGCTCAAGCTTTAGCGGGGTCGGCCGCCAGGGAATCTGAGTCCGCCAATTCCGCCCATACGAAGAAAAGATGAGTCCATGACTTAGGCGAGTCAGGAATATCAATTAGAGGAGAAGAGGAGGCAAAGTCCGCTCCACCAGGATATTCGGCTTTAGCGTTCCAAGTAAGTTTTGCTCCTACTCTTATTTCTTCTTCTATATCTTTGGTTGTTCCTCCACCCCCATCCGCTGAAAAGAATCATCCATCTACGGGTTCTGATATCCTCATTTTGAACACACCCCCGACCATTTTAAACAATGAACCCCATGAATAAACCCTGCGCGTCGAGCGAGTATCATCTGTGTCGACCGCAATTGGTTCTTTAATTTCCCTATCAAAGGGCCCCCATTGAAAAAATTGAAGCATCCATGCTGCCAGTTTCACCAAACCCATTTGCTACCAGGAAAATGCCTCTTTTTTTGCCCACTTCCCCTTTCACTCTGATGGGTATCCATCCTCCTTAGTCCACATATGGCATCCTGCCTTTTTCCATGATAATGCTTCCCTTTACCTCTCCGCAGTCTCATACAACCGAAGCTTCTCCTTCTGTCACCCTTTTTAGTCTCCCTCCAGGTGCTTCGATTGCTGCACAGAGTATTGAAACCCCACAGTGTCTTCAGAGCCACTTGGACGCAACGAAGCAGGCCCGATAAGCAGGAAAATAGAGACTATGGATCAAGGATGCGACAAGGCCAGCTACTCGGAAGATTGAGGCCTATTTTGATGAAGATAGGAAATCCCTACTGATCGCTATCATGAGGCCACTAGCGTCCAAGCCAAAAGGAGAAATGTAGTTAGAATATTATGATATTCGAGTTGTGGACCTCAATTTAAATGGGATTCTCTTACATGACAAAGTGGTTCTAGCTAAAGCAACTCAAAACGTGGTCTACACCGACTATGAAAACTTGGAAAAAAATTTGAAGAAGTGCAAGGTAGAGTTGGAAAATGTAAAAGACACGGTGGACAGGTTGCAGGAAAAAATCATAGGCAAAGATGTGGAAATGGCCTGCCTAAGGTAGTTACAGGGTCAACAAGGGGAAGCAACCCAAAATGAGTAGGATTAGATTTGTGTCGAGGTAGATAAATTGAAGGGTGTGATTGTTGTTGAACGTGAGGCAAATGCAGAGTATCAACACAAACATAAGAAGATGGATAGAGATATAACTAGATTAAATGTTGTATCTGATGGGCTACAAAAGAAGCTATGAATGTTGGATCAACAAAAGGAGGATATGCAGAATGAATTGGATAACATCCGATCCCAAGCCTCCAACAACCTTCAGAAGGCTTAGGCAGAAATAGAAAGGGCGAAACAAGAAAAGAAAGAGATTGAGTCAATTTTGTAGGCTTGCGACAAAGATATTGGGAAGCTACGCTATGAGCTTACAAATGCCCTCTAGGAGAAAAATCAATTGCAGGAAAGAATAAAGGCAAGGGAGATCTGATTCTAGCAGGAGTTGGTTGTGGCATAGGGATCTAGGATCCTCCTGATATTGAAAAAAATAATATCCACTCATTGGGAGAGGATCATAGTTGCAGTGGCAACCCTAAAACTAGTCTTGCAATTTCTGAAGGTTGATTGGGAGTTAGAAGAGAAGGTTGGCCCAATAGTCAACCAAATTCTCCACATATACGCCCCCCGGGCTTAGGAATCAGAGAGCCTGATCTCAAAGTTATATAAAGCAAATGAGAAGGCTTTAAGAGACACCAAAATTCCTAATCGAAGGGTAGCCTTGAGGAAAGTGAGTGAATTCATCGCCTGCCTCAAGGTCGTGTCAAAAATTAAAACTTTCCAAGTAGTGTTGAATAAGAAGGTCAATGAGATCAAGGAGTTCAAAATTTTTCTCGAATCTTCTCATCAGACGAAGGAGTGTTATCAATTGAGCAAATCACAGATGCAATCAGACTCAAAATCCAAACTTCCACAACACTCCTAGGTCTAAGCCCATCACCCATTGTTGAGGAAATTGAGAGGGAAATCCTTCCCCTTTCTCAGCTTTATTACTCTATCAGAGTTGTTTCATTAAGGTGGGCAGGGGCTTCTTCTAAAGAAGTCCTCGATCTGGATCAAGCATATGAGATTCTACGCACCCTTATCTAGCCCACTGATGTGGATTGGTAGGCCTAGCACTCAACCTTCCTCAAACTCTAGGAATTACTAGAGGTCTAGGTTTGTGCCTCTCCAAGCGAAGGCCCACTGTGAATCACCAGAACTATAAAGCAATTTTTCCTTTAAACTTTTTATTTGGTTTTTGGCTCTTACTTCTTTTCCGCTTTGGGATGAATCCGTGCCCAAAGGATGAAGATTTCTCTTGCATAAAGGCGCACAATACACCATGTGGTGGCTACGCGGCTTTATATACATATCATTTTCCTTTCGGGCATGAATCAAGACACATGTCAGCTTGGTGGAGATTTTCTTCAAAACCACTCTTACAAGTCTGAAATCATTCGCTCGCTTGACACGTCGTCTATTTTCTTCGGGTAGTTTGTAGCTTCTGTGGAGGGATATTTTGGGGTGGAGTTCGTCGGAAACCATAGTGGGTTTCTTACTTTTAGGGTGGAACCTTCGAGTCAGTGTCATCAACCTCCATAGTTGATCGATCAAATTTTTGCTAGGCTGTGTTTGAATCCGATTGTTTTCTAATAGCTATCTTTTCTAAAAAATCTAAAATCATTAATGAAGTAGTTGAGACTTAATGAGCAAGGAATGTTGCGATCTAGTCAAAACCTAAGATTGGATTGCGAGCTATCAAGTTTAGGCATCTAGCAGTTTCTAGAATGTTTGTGATGGTGTCCTCTTCTTCTGGCTATAAATAGGGGTTGACAATATTGAGTTAGAGAGTTCTAAAAATTTTCTTTGAAAATCTTTTCAAAAAATATAGATATTGTTAGGGAGTTCTATTTTCTCAGAAGTAGGAGGGTCTTTATAGAACGCCGCTTATTCTCTTTGGCATGTTATATTTAATTCAAACTATCATCGGATTGGCATCCAACCTTTTTTTTAGTTTATATATCATAGAAGTTTGATCTATTTGGGAGAAATCTTTGAAATTGTGCATGTTATGGCCTTTGTCAAAATTATTTTCTATATTTCGTTCATATTGAAAAAATTGTGTTAAAATTTTGCGTTGATAGTTCAGATAACTAATTCACATGTTGTTAAGCTTCTATGTTTAATGCTATATTTCAAAAATTGGGTCATGTCTATTAAACTCTTCCATTTTCTGTAAAGGGTATTCCATTTTCCATATTATGCTATAAAAGAGGAAGATTTCTATAAATTTCTAAATATTTCTGTTAATCTTTAGAGTTTTCTTATGTCTTACTGGACCTTAATGGGTGCTTCCTACGGGGAGATTTGAAAGACCACATTGTGCTTTCTCTAGCCTTTGTTTCCCGTTCTCTTCCCAACAATGAAGAGTCTGCGACATTCTGTGTCTATCATATCAGTTATAAGGAATAGTTAAGGTTTGAAATGTTGTAAAATATTTGGTGCATCACCATCTTTATGTTTTATTCACATTTCTTCCTACATTTTCTTCCAAACAAAAAGAAGAGTCAACTTTCTATAAAAATCTCGAAGGTCATTCAGTGAAGCGCAAACTGTTCCCCCACTCGCTGAATTTCCCATAAGCCTATTTAGAGAAGCACAAGCTTTAATGATCAACAATCAACAAATGGGTGGAAGAAAAAGGTAAGAGAGCAAAAGGGCAAGCGAGTTTTAGCCCAAAGCACTTGACTATTCATTGAAAAAGGTTGGAATGGAAGAGATGAAGCTCACTATTAATTCTTTGACCTCAAAAAAATTTTGATACAATTTCTAGGACCAAATTGTGGTGTAGAATGAAGGATATTGGTATCTAAGAGCAATATAGAGGGGTTGTTCATAGAATTATTGAGGAATTTTGGGTAAAATCATAACTCAAGTAAGCCTTTTTGAAAGTTTTAGAAGTGATATAGGTGCCAAACAAGGTTCTTCTCTTTCCCCTACCCTTTTTGTTCTATATATTGACAAATTAGAAGAATTACTAAATGTGCAAGGAGGGGATTGTATCATTTTGGGGGAATATGTAGTAAGGCTTCTCTTGTAGGAAAATGATCTTATTTTGATCAATAGATCCACTCAAAGGTTAGCATTTATATGCCTTAGAGAAACTTTGCAAGGAGATAGGTATGGAAGTCATCACCAACACGACCAAGATCATGATTTTATCCAATAAAAAGAAGAAAAATCAACTCAACTTTTGTTTTGGAGGGAATATTCTAGAGTAAGTAATCAAGTACAAGTACCATGGAATTGTCTCCAACAAGTTCAATTGGGATACTTGCAAAATGAAGAGAACTATTTAGGGTGGAGGGCAGTTTATAGATTGCAAAATAAAGTAGGGAGGTGAAGTTATGGGATTGGGAAACTATATGGATTCTATTTGGGCTTAAGTTATTCTGATGGTGCTTTATGGATGTGAATTATTGATTAGCAATAATTTAGTGGTAAAGTGGAAGCAAATAGAGAGGATTAAAAAACACATGATCACAAGAAAACTCAAACTCAAAGCTCTAGTCCCATATGAAATTCTTCTAGTTGAAATGAATGCATTCGCCATTGAGGCCATTGCATGGCACGCCTCATAAGTTATCTTAAAAAAATTGAGTTGTAGATACCTAAAAATGGCTAATGCATTTTCATCTGATCATTTCATCATTATCCTCATCTTTTTTTCTATCTGTATTAATTAAGCTAACATTTTCCTCTTTTTATTCATAATAATTATTATTTTTAATTATTTAATTTTTTTAATCTTTTTATCATATTTACATTAATTAATTCATCACTTATCATTTCCCTTCTACATTAATTAAAATAAAAATCCAATTTATCTTTGGCCCTCTAAAATTATTTAATTAGTTAACACTCTTCTTTTAAATAAATTGAAAATATTTTATTTAAATTAAATATATATTTTTAAAATAAATAATTTTATTTTTTCAATTATCATTTTGAATTAAATTTATTTATTTATTCAATTCTTCTAACCTTCCCTCCTCCATCAAATTCAAATTTTAGGTTTTACCCTATTTTGAATTTTCCTATCCATTGATCTTGCAAATCAATCTTCACCATTGGTCAAATGTCAAGTGAAGCATACAAATAAGAAGTTTTGATTTCATTTATATCCCCTAGCATTTTTATTATAAAAATCTCTCTAACACTCTTATCACTATCAAGTATTCGAACGGTCAAGCATTATCAAGCATTCAAGCATTTTAAAGCATTATTAAGCATTATCAAACATTTTCAAGCATTATCAAGCATTTTCAAGCATTTTCAAACATTATAAAACATTTATCATTGTCATTTATCAAGCATATGTATCATTTATCTTTGAGAATTTATCATTATCATTGCATCATATCATTATTGTTTTTCATAGTTTATTACTTTGAAGAGCAACCAACAATGGAGTAAATCAAGATCTTAGCTTTGATGACTTTGCGTGTTATCTAAATTCTATATTTTGAGCTAAAATTTTGAACTTCATTGTGTGATTGTGAGAGTTTTACATTATTGATATTTATGATTCACATTTTCATCATCCACATTTTGGCACTCCCGATAAGACCCACATCTTTAATAAATCTTTGTTTTTGAAAAAATTGCTAACCCTATCTTGCTTTTTTTTAGCTCTTTTATGTAATTTTCTTTTGGAGCTCTTTTATGTAATTTTCTTTTGGAGCTAACTTTTGTAGGTTGAAGGCAAAACCTTAATTTTCAAATATTTCACCATATCTTTCAAAGAACTACAAATTTTTCTACACAATTTTTAATGAAGTTTGTAGATGATCTCAAAATGCTCAATAAAAAAATTAGGTTTAGATCATCAATATTTGGCGAGTTATTGACATTTTACGGTTTTCCATAAATTTGACTTTTAGATCACAAATCAATGAATTTTTCATAAATATTTATATTTTCGAAAATCTCTTAGAAATTAAATAGGGGTGCTCTTTATATTTTAATTTTTGAAATCAAAATAATAATGAAATTCTAAAATAAGAAAAAACCCTAATTTTTAAAGATTTTATCACATCTTTCAAATGGCTTGGAATTTTCCTAATTTTTTGCTAAAGGTTAGGGACCATATCAGGAGGCAAGCAGACTTAGAACATTAATATTTAGTGAGTTATTTCATTTTAGTATTTTTCATAAATATGGATTTATGGTTGCAAATCAACGAATATTTCAGAAACAAATATATTTTTTGATGGGAGATCTTTTTGGTTATTTTCCAATGACCACAGTTAGTGGAAGATAAAATTGCTAATATTCTAAGAAAGAATAATGAGAATTGAAACTACTAAATTGCTACCTCGCAAAAATATTGGCCATGATGTGACGAAGTAAAATAATACAATTACATATATAATGCCAACACAGCAAAGTAAGATAATTTGTTCTCTCTATTTTGAAAGAAGCACAATGATAAATTTTTTTCGTTGTTTTAAAGGAAGCACAAACGACCGTGCTTGCTATTATTTGTCATCTCTTCCTACTCACCTTTTTTTCATACTGGTATCCCTTTTTTGTCTAGAACCTCCTCTAGTACTTATTCTAGTAGTTCAAACAATTTTGCTTCTTATGAAACATTTTGATCTTAATCTAGCATAGAGAACACCAATAGATGAAATTTGTTCATGAAATTAAGAAAGTTGATTGAAACTTTTGGTTTTCTTCATTCCTTCCTATGATCATTACTAACTCTTTGCATTCTAAAATGATGGTTGATGTTGTGTCATTGACTATAAATAGGAATAGGATAAAATAATTATTTTTTATATTCATGAAATTGTCTTATCATATCTTTAAATATCTCTCGTCAAGTGCATTTGATTATCTTATTTGATGGAGAGGATCCAATAGTTGAGCACCCTAACTTCACGCTTCTCAAAATCCTACTTGGAAATTTCAAATCACTCCCAATTTTTTATAGTAGCTTACTTGGCAAGTCCCTTGCTTTTAACTAAAGTTTCAGGGTCGCATCAACATGCATTTTATTGAGGTGTCCGAAAATGCCCCAAAAAAAAGTTAACCGATAGTTGTGCACTAACTCATGTTTTATTAGTGTGTTGATGTGACATCACATGATTTGTTGATTTTAGATCTAAGGAATACATTTCATTCAATTATGGGTAATCATCATCAACTCTAACAACTTTAAAGTCACAACTATTGGTGAAAAATTGTTAAAATTATTGGGCATTAAATCAACAAATGCTATAACAACTATTGGAACATGCTCAACTATTGGATCCTTTCCTCTAGATTTAAAGAAAAAATTCTCCAACAAATAAATGCAACTGACTTATTTTTAACAACACTAGCACACTTATAAATAGGGGGACTGCTTTCATTTTTTAACTGATTACTTTTGTAAATCATCTATTTTAGTCTTGTGATTTGCACAAGCTAAAGGATCTAATTGACCCTAGGTGAAATAATGGTGTCATTGAGGTGTCGTCTTTGGTTTTTCAAGCTCCTAAGATGTATTTCATACAAATTTTTATTCAAAAGTGCGGTCTTGTCTAGTTGAGGGAAACCTATGACTAATGTTGAGATTCAATTTTTAGGTGGATGATTTTGTGATTTTGTGTTTTATGGTTTTATTAGGGTTACTTATTGAAACTAAATCAGAATTAATATTTTCCTTAAGTGTTGCTAAAAGTCCAATTTTTTACCATATGTCACTGATGTGGATTTCAGAGATTAGAGTTTTGTTTGTTATCTAAGTTCGATCAGGTGATCAAACATGGTTATAAATGGTTCTTTGGTCTTTGACCAGGTGATTTCTATTGGGTTTGGCTATTGAAATCATAAGTCTGATGGCCCTCAATTATGATTGAGTGACTGTTCAACTCGCTAATTGGGAATTTGTTGAAAGGGGCTAGTCAATAATAATGATGTTTGATTGAGTAAACAAAATTAGCACGAAATCCTTGAATTTGAATTTGCGTGTGTAATCATTGGTCCTGGTTCCCCGTGGTATCATGATATATTCATCTATCTTAGCAAAGGTACCCTCCCATATGATATCACCTCCAACCTTAAAAAGAACTATGTTAAAAAGACATCTCGATTCATGATCCTAGGTGATACCCTTTCTCATAGAAGCATCGAGGGGAGATTACTACGATGTCTCAACCAAGAGGAAGCCTTGACCACCTTAACATAAGTACATGATGGCATATGTGTTTCCCATTCTAGTGTTATGACTTTAGCTAAGAAATTGTTGAGGATGGGGTATTATTAGCAAACCATGGAAAGAGAAGCCCATCAGTACATGTAGAAGTGTGTCCAGTGTCAACAACATGGAGATCTTATTCATGCTCCAGCTCAAGAGTTACAACTAATGGTCACACCTTGGGCTTTCTCGCAGTGGGTGCTTGATCTCATAGGGAAAATTACTCCCACCTCATCTAATGGCCATAAGTTCATCATAACAACCATTGAGTACTTTACCAAGTAGGTTGAAGCCATTCCTATGACCTACATAATGGGGAAGCAAATTGCCAAGTTTATCCTGAATTACCTTATCTGTCGTTATGGTTTTCTACAAGCACTTATTTCCGATAATGGAACACCCTTCAAGAATCAGGATGTGAGAGAGCTATGTCAAAGATTCAACATCCAACATCAATTCTCTACCCCTTATTACCCCAGGGAAACTATCAAGCTAAGGATACAAACAAGACCATTCTAAAAATCCTAAACAAAACAGTCAATGAAGGTAGTTGTGATTGGCATTTGCAGTTAAATCCCATGCTTTGGGCCTATTGAACTAGTAGCCGCACACCTATAGGTGGCAATGAGAAACCTCTAACCTAGTGCATAAATGTGTAGAGTGGTGGCTTCATTTTGATTGCACTTACATTAGTACTTACAAATTCATACTTTCCCCATTTAAATTTCTCTTACATATGCACCCTTCAGGATTATTTACTTGGAAATATTTAGACAAGTTGGATAAGAAAATTATGATTTTGGAAGAACTAGGAAAAGGGCTTGTTGAATTCATAGTTATAGAAGATTTCTCTTTGGGTCATCAATGTGCATTGAAAGCTTTGAACCCATCATAAATAAGTTTTTCATTTATTAAAACATACTTTATAAATAATTACCATGATAAATTAATTAATTCTTAGAACATTTTTACACAAAGAAAGAAAGAAAGCACCCACTTGAAGCAAATAAAAGGGAGGATTTGAAAAAGTATTATGTAGACTAGTGAATACTTGGATATTAAAAAATTGTGGGCCTATTATAAGTATGTAAAGGTCACGAAGAAGGAAAACCTCACTTTTTTGGTGGAGGATTTTTATGTCAAATATGTTTTTGTAATTCAATATAAGAGCACAAGTCTTAGTTGATACCTCTTTGGTTGAGATCCAAGGACTAAGGGGTATCCATTCTACCAAAGTTGCATGGGGTATGATCTCAACCTAATCCCTTGCAGTGCTAGGGGCCTTGCATTTAGAAAGACTTGATCCCTAGTGGGATCATTCACAATCATTCAGATTCACTAGTAAGGACGTTTACTTCCTTGCTTATCTTGGATCCCTATGAAAGATTATAAAAGTATACTAATCGGGTGAGTGCATGATCATAATGGGCCAAATAGTGGTGATGGGAAAAAACATGATTTTAGTTAGCAAAAAAGAAATTTAAGAATCTTTGACATTTTACTTGGGTTGCGTAAAAAGTACAATTTGCTATGGTAAACACCAAAGCAAAATATATATCTATTATTAATGGATGTCTGCTTTAAAAAACAGATGACCACTTTTTAAAAATTGGATACCTGATAGAAATGGGTATCTGATATTAAATCAAAATAACATATATCTGTTTCATGCACAAAACGAATATATGTTATTAAATAAAAAATGAATATTCGTTTCTTGCATAGAATGGATATTTGTTATACATAACATATATTATAATATATTATAATATTATATATATCATGTAATATATATAATATATGATATTATATATATTGAATATAATTTATATAATATATATGATATTATTATATTTTATTAATTTATTATGATATATTACTTTATATGATATAATATATATATATATTGATCAATAAGCAAGGTAATTGATAAGTAGGAGGTAAAGGGGCTCTATAATGAATGGTTCATAAGGCACAACACTTGCTGAAGGTTTTGCAAATGGGGTTGCAAGCTAAGTGGGCTTAACCTTGGGGGAAACTCTATGGTTAAGCATGCTTGAGTCAGAGTAGTACTAGGATGGGTGACCTCCCGAGAAGGTCCAGTGCTTCACCTTTGTGAGCATCACCTAAATGCAATGAGTACTATGTGGACCATTCATTATCATGAGAGATGGGTTCTTGTGAACCACTACTCATGAAACATGGGTCAATGACTTTGACTCGTAAAACTACTCAGTTGAATCCTGATAGAAATATCACAAGCAAGGTAATTGTATTGATTTTCAAAAAAAGATTTACAGTGTTTGGCCCAAATTGGGCATCCGACCAGACTTCACCAGAGAGCTACCAAACTGAACCTATGACCATATTTCTAGAGTGTGGACACAACCACTATAAAACCAGCGTTGCAAGAAAGAAAGAAGAACTTAACCTAACCAGCTAACAGAGATACAAAACATCGACACTAAACCCCAGGACCACCAAAAAACCACCAAACCCATATCACCATACATTTTGTTGAGAAAAAATTATGAATTCCCTTTTCCAGGTCGAGTCTTCAATAGGTACCATGCAAAATTTCATTTTCAAGTACTCTGCACCTACCATGGCCAAATGCCTAAACTCCATGAAATCCAAGCCATCAAAATCCAGGATGAAGGGATAATAACATACCAAGGTGTCTGGGTCATCCAGAAGGTGCAGGTCCTGCGAACGAGGAATGCCCTTGCCAAGCCGAGTCACAACCAAGGCTCTATCTAAACCAACCAACATATCTTTGCAAAAAAGGCCTCGCATGATCACTCGTGCATCCGTTTTTGAGACCCTGACATCAAGTAGACCAACCAACACCCTAGAGGAGATGTCTGAGTCCAAGCAATATCCTTCGAGATCCTCCATGAAAGCTTTCTTAGCCAAGCATTTGATGGTGACAAACGTCAGGTAATCTGGATGTCGAATGATATGATGAAGCCGAAGGCAGGAGATGGGTCCTTCAAAAGCTATCTTCCGTTTGGAACTTTTCAGCTCCAGTGGCATCACCAACCCTCGCATTTCCAATTCTTCTGCAAAGACAAGAAGAATGAATCTTCTCATCACTCACGCAGTCCTTAAAAAAACCCAACCACCACAAACAAAATGAATAGGATGAAGCCACCCAACAAAAATAAAGATTTTGGCGATCGTACTAAACCTCCAACCTATGCAAATTGTCCATCAACCTTAGAGGACATCATTACGCAAAACGTCGGCGGTATAAAATGATGAAAGAAGATGCCTAAAAAGTTCTTACGGGCTACTTGCCAACTCATCCACAACCAACTTACGCAACCCCTTCAACCACCCAAATTAGCACTCAAGGAGTGTGGTGGCACCCACCCTGCCACCCACATGATATATAATATATTATTCTACATTAAATTATATATATATTTTTGATGAATAAGAGGTAAAATTATATTAAGCTATAAGAAAAAGGATACATTGTGCTGCCCATCAGGCAATATCCTTCACAACCATACATATGCAAAACGCCCAACATGGTTGAACACACACCAAACCCTAGACTAAACCCAACCCACCATTTTGTTGTTACATTTATATGCTCAAAATGGCCACACAGGGCCTATGAGATCTAAATATATACATTTCGGTTACATATAGCAAGGACTCTAAAACAGGGAGGATATAAATATAACCTAACCTAAACCCTTCAATAACTTGCAGAGCTGATAGTAGACAAGAAATTTTTACCTATTATTCTTCGCCATTCTCCTGCACATAGTTGAACTCTCCCACCCATTCAAAATCCTAAATAAGCATGAGATGGAGCATTTTCTTCAAGAAATTGACACCCAAAACAACCATTTCACAATGCCCTAGTAGAGCGACACCATTTAAGTCTAGAAGAATGGGATAATATTTGACAACCTCACCCGACACAGCAAGCAAATCCATGTCTTGAGGCCTGGGAATCCCTACACCCAGTGTGGTGGCATCGAGCACTTCCTCTAACCCACCCAATGACTTTGGTTTAAACATCCTCTGAGACAATGTCTCCACTTCCGCTTTTGGTAAATGCAAATCTAGGAGTACTGCCACAAATCTAGAAGCAATGTCAGTAACAACACGATAGCATTCCCCCTCCATGAGAAACTCCCTACCCAATATCAGTTTCACCACTCCAATTGATAAGAAATCCATCTCCTACATAATCTGTGTAAGCCTTAGCTCAAAGACTACACCAAGGAAGGCCATTTGTCTTCTGTCACTCACCAGACGAATAGGAGTATCCATGCCACTGCAAACTATGCACTCTGCTAAAATACAGACAATAAACTTAGACCACTATGCCATTAACAAGCTAGACCATACATAATTGATAAAGGGAATGAAGTGGGCTGACCCTTTCAAAGGTATTTATAAATCCATGACAATCATTTTTTCAAGAATTCCTCTAAATGTTAGGAGCGACCTTCGAACCTCACACATGTGAAAATATAGATCGAAACGACCACTCCCAAAAATTAAATAACCTCTAACATGATGGCCAAAACTACAGAATAATCGTGCCAACTTATGTACTCATTGCCATGCGACACATATGGGTAATGAGGGTTAACATGGCATTTTTCAAGCAGAATGTAAATTAGACACAACATGATCCATTTTCTTATCAAACTTAGTGTATTAAAGGATCCCTCATGAAGAAATCATATTTCAAAATGCAAGACGTGAGTTAAAATGTGAAATCCTTAAATTCATTTACACTCAAAATCATATCAATCACATCCTCTGATCATAAATATTTCCACACCAACGATGTGGAAAGCTAGTATGGCCACCTAAGTTTAGTCTATCAAGTGTCTTGGGCCTTCCAGAATCCCAAGTTTTAAATGTAAATGATGCGATTATAGTGTGAGATTTTGAATGCTCTCTTAGTCAGGAGACACTCCAAACCTAGATCCCCAACGATAATGCATTCAATATGAACCATCCCAAAATGATGATATGTTGGGTTAATAGGTCTAATTACCTGCATTATGAAGTCAGCTGCACCCTTGATCACCAAAGCACCAGCCACCCTATAACCCACCCTATAAATGTGAGTTATCATGCAACAATGGAGCCTTCCATCTCTATATACTTGCTGAAAATGACCCTAACTTTAAACACTTAGCTTTCCACACCAACGATGTGGAAAGAAAGAGTGGCCAAACAAAAGAAAGTCAACTTTCCAGATCACCAAAACATAGGAAACCATGGAGTTTATGTATTTGGAAAAGTGAAATGCACATATCGATCTACTACAAAGACCACCAAACACAATTGATTCAACATGAACCAACCCAATTACTGTGAATGTGCTACATTAACTGACCAAATTTTCTTCACAACATTTCCATCTGCACCACAAATAGCCAACTCATCAACCTCCTTATTACCCTCCCTATAAGTGTGGTTTATCATGCAATTTCTGAAGCCTTTCACAATATTGGGTTCCATCTCCAACATGGCCTGAAGTTTCTAGTTTTGAACTTGACCTGATCTTATAGAATTTATTACCAGAGTGGAGTCCCCTTCAATTATCACCTTTTCTAATTTTAACTCCTCACAAATATTGAGACCAAGAATCAAGGCATGCGGTTCAACAACATTGTTTGTGCCAAATGGGAGTTGTGTCACCAATTTTCCTACCACCATGCCACTCCAATCTCTTATGATACACCCAACACCCAAAGAGCTAGGATTCCCCTGTGTAACCCCATCAAAGTTTAATTTATGCTAACCAAAATTAGAAGCTTGCCACATAGTTTTTTTTTCTCAAATATTGAGATCTTTTCCCCCTTTCCCCCAAGAAGGGGGGGATCTTCATGCCATGCCAAGCCTTCCTCATTAAGGCATCCCATTCTATAAAGTTTACATTCTTCTTGAATTTTGGTCTTTTTTCCTACAATTCACAACTTCCACAATGAGGAGACGAGCATCTCCTTTTCTTGGAAGATTCTTTTGTTCCCATCTTTACAAACCTCCCATACTAGTAAGGATGGGATGGTAAACCACAAAGTTGAGAACATTGCTGACTTATTTAGCAATCATCATGCCTAAAATAAACTTAGGATGTCCCTAGGAAGACCACTATTCTAGGATAATTTTGCACATAACCATTGCCAACATTCTTGGGTAAAAGGGCAGCCCAAAAGAAGGTGATTCCTAGACTCCTCTTTATGCTTGCATAACACACACCTTGACAAACCATGGTAACCCATCTTTGTAAACCTATCTATTATCAATATCCTACATTGAACCGATGCCCACACAAAAGTGTCTACCTTAGGAAGATAATTTTTATTCCAACATAACTTAATTGGGACCTGAGATGAGACTTCAAGGTGTTTCACCAATCATTTGTAACAATCATTTTCATTGTAATCCCAAAAATTTGAACCATTCCACCTTAAGGTGTCATTACCCTCCCTGATAAATACCACCCGGTCCTTAATTGTAGCTTAATAAGTTACTAATAACCCATTGGATAATCCTAGTGTCGTTACATTCTTCCACTACCATTGCATGCCACCATTTGCAGAAGACATTTGAAGGTAATCCCTCACATGATAGCCCAAAATTTTCTTTGTGATGGCCTCCACTTGATCCACTTGTTGCAAGTATGAGAAGATTGGTGTTGTCATTGATGTCAACTAGATGAGAAGGACTATCATTATTAAGGGAGTTAGTTACATTACAGTTGTCACTAGTAAGCTACTGATGTCAACCTCTAGTATTGCTTTGATAAGCTTCTATCTATGATTGAGGAAGTGATGAAGGTGATGAGGATGTCTTTAATGCTTGGTTTTCAAGTGCTTTTGAGAAAATTTGATAAATAGAGGAAATAGTGTGTTGCAGTGTTGTTCTGGGTTGTAAAGTAGTGTTCTGGTATTGCTTTGCATTTCTTCTAGGCTGAAGATCTACCTATGTGTTTCAGATATGTTGGTCAGCTTGTGTTTAGAGGTATTATATTTTAAATTTGGTGTGTTGGATTGTTGTGCAAAAGAAGTTGTGTTCAATAGTGTGTGAACAATGCATTACAGAGGTGTCTTGGAGAAATGTCTTTGCTCCATGTTTCTCTGCAGAGTGGTTTCAGGTCTTGCAAATATGAGGGTGTGTTGATTGTGTTGGTATGCTTGTTCAGTCAAGATGGTTTGAGGTTTGGTGCTTCAAAAGTCAATTTATCAAGTAACAGTGTATGGCAGAGTTGTCTGAGTGTATTGGGTGTGTACATTCTTCAGGTGGAAGTTGTTGTGAAGGAGTTTGCTGGATTTCAAAGTGTTTGAGGAATATTATCGATCATGTTCAAGCGTGCTGTGTGGTTTGCAATTCGTCCTTTGATTTAAGGAAGCACGTACTTAAAAATTTAATGGTGTTTACATGGGTAACAACTGACCTGGTGTTTACACTAATTACAATGGACAATTATTGTTTATAGAAGTGTGTGGTTGAGTGGTATTGTAGATTTGGGTCCCAAATAAGATTTGATGTGGTTCGCTTTCACTTCTATCCACCACAAAAGTGTTTTGGCGCTGACCTAATTTGAATTTGCATGGTTGATGTGTATAGCCGACCTTGGAGAAGGGTTTCAAGGTTGAAGATGGTATAAATAAGAGTTGAGTTGTTGATGGATGATGAGATAGACAAGTATGATGCGAATTGCAGAGTTTTAGAGTGTGAAATTGAGAAGTGCAGTGCGATTTTTCATGTGTTAGATTACTAGATGCAGTGAGCAGAAGGTGTCTACAATTCTTCAATCAAGCTGCAAAGGTGTTGATGATATTGTGGTGGATTTCTTTATTGCAAATTGAGATGAATTTCTTTGTGTAACATTCTTCTCTACCTTTTTTTCTACTCTAGCAGTGAGCCTTTCTTTCTTTGGGTAGTGAGCCCTCCGGTAGTGATCCGTATTGTATTTGATGTTGAAGTTACTTTATATTGTGAGCTAATCCTCACCGTGGTTTTTCCCTTCTTGGGTTTTCCATGTAAATCTAGTGTTCTCTTGTGTATGGTATTGTTGTGTTTCAGTTTCTGTTATTTTCTTATCATGCTAATTCATCATAATAGATTAAGGGTTTATTGAATGAATGTGGATCTAAATGTTAATGAGGGTTTTGAAGTTTTAAGGTATAACTGATTCACCCCCCTCTCAGTTGTGTTATGCATTCAAAACCACCTCCATTCACCTCACCATACATGGATATCCATCCCATGATTCTTCCCAAAAAAGGGTAGACCCTTCCATCCTTTATGTCCTAGTTTAGGTAATCCACTACTAGATCATGACAACTTCTGAGAAAATTCCAAATTCTTGATCCTAACGGGATTGACCTTGATGTGAAAATGCTTGTTTCTCCTTCATCCAAATACTTTTCTTTCATGATCTAGACCCATTTTAGGTTCTGATTTGCATACATCTTCCATACTAGTTTTGCAACTAAAACTTTATTTTGCAAGAGTAAGTTCTTCAACCCCACACCATCTACACCTTTTGATTTGCAAATTTTATCCCAGCTAACTAGAGGATATTTTTTCTGCTTCAAGTTCCCTTGCCAAAAAACTTTCATTTTCTGATTTATACTCTTGCTTACTCCAATCAGAAAAGGAAGGCATGACATCATATATATTGATAGAGCAACTATCATAGCCTTTAGCATCGTTATCCTGTCAGCTTAGGAAATCCATCTGCATTTCCACAAGGCCATTTTTCTTTCTACCTTAGCCACCAACACATCCTATATTTTTCCCAACTGCTGCCCATCGACCAATGGAAGGCCCAAAAACTTACTTCGTAGGTTATCCAATATCTTCTTAAAATTTCTAGCTTCCTTCACTAGAGTTGTTCCAAACAATATTGTGTCATCAACAAATTGTTGATGTGTTATTGCTAGCAAACCCCTAGTTATTTGAATTCCTTCTACCCTATATTCATCTCAAGCTTTGCACAAATATCTTTCAAGGGCCTTGGCCATGATGATGAATAAGAAGGGGGATAAAGGGTTTCCATGTATTAGCCCTCTTGATGCCCCAAAGACCCATTGGCGAGTACTAAATATCTTGGATTGGCAACACAATTGAAAATCTAGTCCAACTAGCCTATATGAAACTTAAATGCCTCCATCACCTTGAACAAAAATTGCCAATCAACTTTGTCATAGGCTTTTTTGATGTTTAAATTTATCAGTATGCTTTATCTCTTTACTTTCTGAATTGAATGGATTGCTTCTTGGGATATGATAACCCCATCCAAAATAGATCTCCCCAAAAAAAAGCCTATTTGCTCCTCCGAAATTATATCTGAGAGGATCTTCTTCACTTTGTTTGCAGCCACCTTGGCCATTATTTTGTAGATTGTGTTACAAAGTGCTATAGGTCTAAATTCATCAAGAGAATTTGGTTTCTCCTTTTTTGGAATTAGGGTTGTAAATGTGTGGTTATCTCTTTGAAAACCTTACCTATTCTCTTAGATTCCTTGATTTCCTTAGTCACATCTCCTCCAATGATGCCCCAATACTTTTGAAAAAATGCAGCAAGAAAACCGTCCAGACTAGGCAACTTGTCCAGGTGAAGTTGAAACAATGCCTCCCTAATTTATTTTTCTGAGAACTCACTCATTAACATCTCATTTTGAGCCACTGAGACTAATTGTGGAATGTTGGACAAATTTTTTTGTTTCTCATTGCAATTTAAATCATTCCAATTTTTCAACAAATACTAGAAAAATCCCATTGATTCTAATATGATGTCAACCATATCTTCCAATGTCCAACCCTTAGAGGAACTGATACTTGTTATCATGTATGCTTCTCTTCTTGCTCGGGTCGCATTATGAAAGTATTTCATGTTTTTATCACCCTCACCTATCCATAGCTCCTGTGACTTCTATCTCCAATAAATTTCCTCTTTTTCTAAAATGTCCTCTAGCTTGTGTTGTCACCTAGAAATGCACCCTATGCAAAGTTTATAGAAACAGAGCTTTCTAGAGAAACATGGGATCATCTCAGAGGCTGTGGGTCACCTATGATTGAAATGAACCTCCGGAGAAGGCCAGCTTCCTTTGGTATCACCTAGACTGTTGATTCTTTGAGAGGAAAGAGGGAAGAGATGAATAAATTAAAAGACTACACTAGGGTGATACACCAAAATGACAGGAACAATGAGATACTTGATTTACACTTGAATACTAGTGATAGCCATGGGACTGCACAACACGATCCTGTAGATCACACATACAAAAAGGTTTGACATGCACACACCTTCGAGGAGGAAAGGTAGATATTCACAAACTAGAAGCTCATGTGCAGGATTAAGTAAACACAGTTTGTAACCTACATGATACTACCTCTGCAAAGAAAGGAACGACATGAAACAAAAGCTATAAGGAAAGAGAGTATTTCACTAAGTAGCTCAATGAATCAAAAAAGAATGCACAATAATTCACAAGAATCAGAAGGAAAAAGATGGACCATCAATGGTAACCAAGGTAGATTTTATATATTATGTTCCAAGTTGAGTTACAGAAACGTGCTAGTCTGAGAGAGGATTGCAAAAGGGTCACAGACTTTAGAAGAGCATACATCTGAACTCCTTTACAAGAATTAAAAAATTCCTTATATACAAAAGTAAGGTTGGCCCCTTAGGGCTTACAAAAATATCTGTCCTAGAAAAGATCTTCCATAGATCTTTTCATGAAGTTAATGCTGCACCCTGCGTGTCCCGTTGTTCATGTTGGTGTGAAAAGATCGCCCTTGGGGAAGCCTTCAGATCTTCTGCTGCATTAATTCTTCTGTCTCCGTGTCCTCTTGAACCTCCTTAGTTGAGCTACTTTGAATGCTCGTGAGCTCATGGCTGATCCACGTTGTGCCTACTTTGTTGATCTTACTCACAGGGGGAGTCAAACAGTCGAATGTCAAAGGTTCATATTTGGCTCCTTAAGATTGGTCGAACTCACTCCATGTAGATTTTTGGGTGGTCAAAAACCTCTCCTGTAGAATCGCATGTCGGTGAGACCATAGTTGAAAAACTCGGACTCGGCAATAACTCGGCAGACCCAAAAATTTTGAAAACTCGGGACTCGGCAAAAACTCGGGGAAAAACTCGGCAATAACTCGGCAAATTTATCGAACATTTGAAAATACACAATTTTTTAAAATATTCTTAAAAACCACACATATAAACTGAATTTTTAAAACATATTACTGATTTCATCATATGTAAATCAAAATTAGAGTTTAATACATATCAATCATCAATGTATTTATTGATTTCATCATATATAAATCAAAATTAGAGTTTAAAACCTTAATACATATCAATCATCAATGTATCATAGACCAAAAAACAAGTTCGACTTCTCAATACACATCAACTTCAAGTTTCAGTATCAGTAAAAATTATCTATCCTAAATTTCTTCTACGACTAAAACAAAAGAAAAATTGTCGCTGCTGTGTGGATGGTACTGAAGTAGATGCTGATGGTATGGATGCAGTGTCCTCATTAGAAGCCACAACAAGTGCCCCAATAGGTGCCTCATCCATAGGGATAGGATCAACCTGTGTGTGTGAAGAAACGACCTCTATTGGCTGACCAAGCACACCTTCTTCCTCCTCATATGCTGCCACGTTTGCTTCCCATTCAGCTTCATCTGCTTCCCTCTCCATCTCAACAACTCATCATCACTTATCCATGGTTCCATTATTTAAATTTTAGACGTAATTTTAAATTAAATAATAATATTTTTTCTTTTGAAAAAGACAATGATATCATATGTTTAAAAATTTTATACGTAATTTTTAATTTTAATAATATTGTTTTAAATTTAATAAATAATTTGAAAAATATTTATTAAAATTTACGCATATTCTTAAAATTTATACAATATAACATATTAATAATTATTATAAATTTATAACAGAAAAATAAATGAATTAAAATTTATTATAAATTTATACACTATATATTATATAATATTAAAAATTATTATGAAATTATTAAAAAAAATGAACTAAAATTTATTATAAATTTATTAAAAATAAATAAATAAACTAAAATTTAAACATATTATTAAAATTTATACAATATAATAATAATATATTAAAAATTATTGTAAATTTAAAACAAAAAAACTAAAATTATTATAAATTTATTTGTTTAAAATTTATTATAAATTTGTATTAAGATCCATGAAAATAAAAAATGTATTAAAAATTTCGTCCGTGAAAAAACGACGGCACTATTAAAAAAATAAATGAACTTTAAAATAATTAATTAAATATTGGGAAGTCGGATTCCTATGCGCAGTGGTTTTTTGGAAATGAAGATCTGAATGAATTCGTCAGGTGACAGAACAAACACCAAAGAAATTTCAAAATTTTCTCCTGTGCTGTCGGCGTCACATTTTTTCTTGCTGCCGTCAATGATTTTCCCTGTGCGTCGCGTTTTTTTCTTGTCGCCATCGTTTTTCCTCTGCCCTGGGTCGCGCGAACGAATGGAATGCAAAGACTTTTTGTTTTGAAGAAGAATAAATTAGGGTTAAAATTAAAAACGACGTTTTAGGTTTTTCTGCCGCTTTTTCCAAAAAATATCGCGTTTTTTTGCGTGTTTTTGATAAAAAATCGCTGCGCATTTTTCATTAAAACACGGCTGCGAGTATTTGTGCGATTTACTCGCCCAGCCTGTTGACACGCGATTACTCGCGATTTTTGCGAGTTATTGGCAATTTTTTCATCTATGGGTGAGACACTGATCGTGTCTCCCCGATGCGATTGGATCTTCCCACAACTGTTGGCATAGCATGGAGCTCTTGTTGAGAGTCCTATCGAGCCGAATAGATCATACTGATGTTGCCTCTATGGTCACCAAGACAGTCGTTTGTCGGTGAGACAATCTATCGAAGGAAAAACGTTACCCCAAGAATCCCTTTACTGCTTTGGAAAGAGCTCATTGATGTCACCCCAAAAGTGTTTCATTCTACCGGGTTCCAGATTTCCTTTGGTGAGACATTGGCGTGTCGGTCAGACATTACGTCGAACTGCTTTCTTTTGATTATCAGGAGACCTTGTGACCTCGGTGAGACCTCCTGGCGAAGTCCCTTAGTCATACCGAGGGGTTCCTTCGTTTCGGTGAGACTCCATCTTTTCGGGAAGACGTCTTGCCGAAGAGGAAGCGTTATGCATTATGCCGAAACTCCCCAGTGAAACACTGTCAGTGTAATCCCTGCCGGTCGCCGAGACATCACTGCGAAAGCCTCGAGTCTTGGCGAGGCCTCTCTTTTGTCTTCGGTGGTTTCTTCATCCTTCGGCAAGACATACGCTGAAGGCAATATCCTTGCCGAAACCTGTGCTTGTCGCCGAGACATTCCATTCTTGCTAAGACCTCTGAGCGAGTTCCTTCACTTACCCCAAAGTGTCCAGTCGGTGTGACTTTAGTTGGTTGCCAGGACCTTCCGGCGAATGCTTTGCCTTTCGACGAGTTCCTTTTCCTATTGGGGAGACAACCCTACTTCGGCAAGACCTCTTGCCAAAGTTTTTTTCTCAGCGAAGCCCTTTTGTGTCGGTGAGACATCACTGGTTTGCTGAGACCTACGCTGAACTCTTCATTCTGCCGGAGCTTCAAATATTTTGTTTCGCTGAGACTTTCTGGGTCGCTGAGACCTTCCGTAGACTTCCCTTGCTTACCTCGAACGCAAGCAGTCGGTGTGACTTTCTCACATCACTGAGACCCTTCAAAACTGGCGGGGGCGGGGCCAAGATGAAACCGGAACTGGGACCGGGGCAAGAAAGGGGTGGAAGCAAAAAGGAAGAACCCTGGCGGAACCGGGATCGGGACCAAAACAGGGGAAAAACAAAAAAGCGGAACCGGAATCGGGACCAAATCCGTACCTGAAACTTTCTTCAAGTTTCAAGTTTGGATTCTGTTCCAATCCCGCCCCCAGCAACATACGAGGCACGAAGGAAGAAGAAAGAAAAACATGAGGGGGAACCAAGGGGGAGACATCCCTCGATCAAAATCCAGGAAGAAAAGGAAAGAAGAAGGAGCGGGACCGGGGCTGGAACCAAAACGAAAATAGGAACTAGAACCTTGTAAAAGTGCCAAGTTCAGTTTCCAACCTGGTTCCGGTCTCGCCAGAGAAGGAAAGAAAATGCGCAAGGCAAAAGAAAGAAAGAAAGAAAGGCGGGACCATAACTATATCCGACCCTGGGTAAAACAGAGCGGGGGCGGGGGCGAAAAAAAACCCGAAACAAAAACTTTCATCAAGTTTCAAGTTCAGAATCCATTCTGATCCTACCTCCGACGACATACAAGGACGATGGAAAAGGGGATGGAAAAAAGAAGAAACAGAAGGCGAGCAAACACCCCCAGCCCCAAAAAAGAGGAAAAAAGGGAAGACAGACGAAAAAGCCCGTCGAAACCGGAACCAGAACTAAGTCAAGAACTGGAACTTTTGGAAAAGTTCCAAGTTCGGATTCGGTTCCGATCCCACCTACGACATAAAGAAAGAAAAAAGGGGGCCCATCAAAAAGAACATGGCGGAACCGGGGTTTGAACCGGATCAGAAACAGGAATTGAGAGTTTGGAAAAGTTCCAAGTTCAGGTCTCGACCCAAACCCATCTCCAACAAAAATAGGGAAGAGAGGAAAAGACAAGGCAAAACATAAAAAAGAAAGACCACCCGAAACTGAAGACCCGCACGCTAGGCTCAACCCTCCTGGGAGCCACATTTAATCCACATGCTGAATTAAAACATCATTTTCCCCTGCATCCTGCCTGTTTGAGCCCATAGGTGAAAAATGGATAACATTTCTAGCGATCTCAACGGGATGTTTGCCTACTAAACATGCAAACCAATAGCCTAGGCCTATCCATTGGGCATGGAGTCATGGGAAAACAAAGAAACCGACTTGGAAAAGCCTCACGTATGGTTGTAACTCACTTGAGACTTATAGAACATAGCAAGCCACTGAAATTTTATTGAAGATAGGAGAAACTAAAGTGAAACTATTTACATGTGTCGAAAAACACTTAGGGAAAGAAATAACAACTAAACCTACCCTATACTAACCAGTAAGAAATTGATCAAACAAACCCATTGACAGGATGGGTAAAATAACTGCCCTTTCTAACAAATTTACAATATTTGTCATGCTGGAGAACAACTAAAGAGAAATGAAGCATGCATGATACTTCAACGGATGGCTGTAAGATCTCTTGCAAAACATATTCAATTTTACTAACCTTTCCATACGGAACGTAAACATTCCCATTCTAAGGTGGAAAGGTTACTTGAGTGCTTTCCTCCTGAGCAGTACCCTCATGCTTGGGTGTAGGATTTGTCCTTGGTGTTGTATTGGACTCCATCTAAGCTAGGTATCTGATTGGACATCCTTTGGTAAGGGAAAAAATTGAGCCTCCTTTGATCTCTTGCTCATGAACTGCCATCTTACCACCTTGCTGGTTGGAAAGGTATAGCCCCTGTGATTGAATTGGTGAAAGAATAGAAACCTCTTCAGTATGTTCATGCTTTCCTAAATGAACACTTATTTCTTCAACGGAGAACAAAGAGATAGCTTCCTCCATCACATCTTTAATCAATTCATCAACCTCAGGCTCCTTTATAGACCAGAAAGGAAGCTGTTCATAATTCTCATCATCACTGGAAGAGTTACATTCGGATTCAGGCTTGTTTTCCTCAATAAAGGGGGGAAACAATTTAAGCAATGATGTAGCCTCAAGCTCCTCTGCACAATAGAATGGAAGCTCCTCCAACTAGTTATGACTTTGCAAATCAGGCTCATTAGGCTCCTCCTGATGTTGCAACATTTGTTCAAGTTCATGAACCTGTTGTTCTAGTTCACCATGACTATCAACCACTTCTGAGTCTTCATCCAATGTTGAATAAAACTGTTCAATAATAACTATACATGCTTCTTCATAAAGCTCAGTATTAGCCTTCTCATTTATCGCATGCTTGAAAATATCACAACCCATACCTTGGAAAGTGGCATCAAGTTCAATTTCGTTATCCTTTTCCAAGTCTAATGCTTCATTTTCTTGCTGATGAACATTGGTCAGCAACTCATTGGCTGGTTTGATGCCTCCCTGCTGTTCTGAAACTACCATTTTGCAAGTGTCTTCCACTTGAGGAAGATCTTCAGTCAGTTTCAAGCTTTGAGAAGAAACAATCTGCTTGAAGCTTGGAACTGAAAACATGTGCTCCTCCAACTTAGCAATTTCATCATAGCTATCCATGCTAGATTCACCCTGTTTGAAACTTGGAATTTTGTACTTTGAGGCTCCCTCCTGTTGTCTAGAAAAATTTAGCCTCATTTCTGCATCTTTTGCAGCCAGCTTCTGGGCAAGGCTATCTTCAAATTGCCTCCTTTGGGCCTCCCATTCCTGCTCCCTTATCTGAGCTTGGTAAGCTTCTTGTTCTTGTTTCCAATCAGTCTCCTGCTCATGAAGGTAGGCCTGATAGGCCATCTCTTCTTGTTGTTGATCATACTCCTGCTACCTCCTAAGCTCTTCCATCTGCCTTATGATGTCTGACAGCATGTCCTTTGTGTTATTCATGCTATTCTTTATATAATCAAACTCTTGGAGCTGATTTTGTACATCCAAATGTGGATTCAAAGACTGAGTAGGGGTGGGTGGGAGGTAAGCATGTTTAGCATGCTGATAGGCTGTTATTGCATGGCTGTTTGGGATTAAACCAACAATATGACTGGCTTGATATGGCTGATAGGGTGATTGGTTGACAGGATTTTCATGAAATTGAAGTGGGTATACATGGTAACTACAAAAATCTATCATCTCTACTCACATGCATGCTAAAATTAGAATATTCAGCTTATAATTGAAACATACCAGCAATGAACTTGTTGAAACCAGTAGATTTGCTCGGAGTCGCCAGGTATGTAAAGAAAATGCCTCCAAAAGGCTGAAACCACTACTGCACACACCAAACAACAGCAATAAAGTGTGTAAATATGGATTGAGGAGCAGTTCACTGTCCCACCGGGCATGCCAGAAACTGTTGTCACCTAGAAATGCACCCTGTGCAAATTTTATAGAAACTGAGCTTTCTTGAGCAACATGGGATCATCTTAGAGGCTGTGGGTCACTTATGATTGAAATGAACCTCCAGAAAAGGCCAGCTTCCTTTGGTATCACCTAGACTGTTGATTCTTTGAGAGGAAAGAGGGAAGAGATGCATAAATTAAAAGACTACACTAGGGTGATACACCAAAATGACAGGAACAATGAGATACTTGATTTACACTTGAATACTGGTGACAACCATGGGACTGCACAACATGATCCTGTAGATCATGCATACAAACAGGTTTGACATGCACACGCCTTCGAGGAGGAAAGGCATATTTTCACAAACTAGAAGCTCATGTGCTGGATTAAGTAAACACAGTTTGTAACCTACATGATACTACCTCTGCAAAGAAAGGCATGACATGAAACAAAAGCTATAAGGAAAGAGAGTATTTCACTAAGTAGCTCAATGAATCAAAAAAGAATGCACAATACTTCACAAGAATCGAAAGGCAAAAGATGGACCATCAATGGTAACCAAGGTAAATTTTGTATATTATGTTCCAAGTTGAGTTACAGAAACGTGCTAGTCTAAGAGAGGACTGCAAAAGGGTCATAGACTTTAGAAGAGCATACATCCAAACTCCTTTACAAGAAGGCAAAAATGCCTTATATACAAAAGTAAGGTCGGCCCCTTAGGGCTTACAAAAATATCTGTCCCAGAAAAGATCTTCCATAGATCTTTTCATGAAGTTAATGCTACACCCTGCGTGTCCCGTTGTTCATGTCAGTGTGAAAGGATCACACTTGGGGAAGCCTTCAGATCTTCTGTTGCATTAATTCTTCTGTCTCTGTGTCCTCTCGAACCTCCTTAGTTGAGCTGCTTTGAATGTTCGTGAGCTCATGGCTGATCCACGTTGTTCCTACTCTGTTGATCTTACTCACAGGGGGAGTCATATAGTCGAATGTCAAAGGTTCATATTTGGCTCCTTCAAATTGGTCGAACTCACTCCACGTAGATTTCTGGGCGGTCAAAAACCTCTCCTGTAGAATCGCATGTCGGTGAGACACTGATCGTGTCTCCCCAATGTGATTGGATCTTCCCGCAACTATTAGAATAGCATGGAGTTGTCGCTGAGAGTCCTATTGAGCCCAATAGATCATACTGATGTCACCTCTGTGGTCGCCAAGATAGTCGTTTGTCGGTGAGATGATCTACCGAAGGCAAAACGTTACCCTGAGAATCCCCCTACTGCTTCAGCAAGAGCTCATTGATGTCACCCCGAAAGCAATTCATTCTACTGGGTTCCAGATTTCCTTCGGTGAGACATTGGCCCGTCGGTTAGACATTACGGCGAACTGCTTTCTTTTGATTTTCGGGGAGACCTTGTGACCTCGGCGAGACCTCCTGGCAAAGTCCCTTAGTCATACCGAGGGGTTCCTTCATGTCGGTGGGACTCCATCGTTTTGGGAAGACATCTCATCGAAGAGGAAGCGTTATGCATTATTTTGAAACTCCCCGATGAAACATTGTCGACGTAACCCCTGTCGGTCGTCAAGACATCACTGCGAAAGCCTCGAGTCTTGGTGAGGCCTCTCTTTTGTCTTCGATGGTTTCTTCATCCTTCGGCAAGACATACGTCAAAGGCAATATCCTTGCCGAAACCTGTGCTTGTCGCCGAGACATTCCATTCTTGCTAAGACCTCTTAGCGAGTTCCTTCACTTACCCCAAAGTGTCCAGTCGGTGTGACTTTAGTTGGTCGCTAGGACCTTCTGGCGAACGCTTTGCCTTTTGGCGAGTTCCTTTTTCTGTCGGGGAGACAACCCTACTTTGGCAAGACCTCTTGCCGAAGTTCTTTTCTCAGCGAAGCCCTTTTGTGTCGGCGAGACATCACTGGTTTGCCGAGACCTACGCCAAACTCTTTATTCTGCCCGAGCTTCAAATCTTTTGTTTCGCTGAGACTTTCTGGGTCACTAAGACCTTCCATAGACTTCCCTTACTTACCCCGAATGCAAGCAGTCGATGTGACTTTCTCACATCGCTGAGACCCTTCAAAATGGCTGGGCGGGGCTAAGACAAAACTGGAACCGGATCAAGCGAGAAAGGGGTGGAAGCAAAAAGGAAGAACCTCGACGGAACCGGATCGACCAAAACGGGGGAAAAACAAAAAAGCGGAACCGAAATCGGGACCAAATCCGGACTTGAAACTTTCTTCAAGTTTCAAGTTTGGATTCCGTTCCGATCCCGCCCCCGGCAACATATGAGGCACGAAGGAAGAAGAAAGAAAAACATGAGGGGGAACCAAGGGGGAGACATCCCTCGATCAAAAGCTAGGAAGAAAAGGAAAGAAGAAAGTGTGGGATCGGGGCTGGAACCGAAACCTTGGAAAAGTTCCAAGTTCAGGTTCTGACCCAGTTTTGGGCCCGCCAGAGAAGGAAAGAAAAAGCACAAGGCAAAAGAAAGAAAGAAAGAAAGGCAGGACCAGAACTATATCGGATCCCGGGTAAAACAGAGCAGGGGCGGGGGCAGAAAAAAACCTGAAACATAAACTTTCATCAAGTTTCAAGTTCGAAATCCGTTCCGATCCCGCCTCCGATGACATACAAGGACAATGGAAAAGGGGACGGATAAAAGAAGAAACAAACGGGGAGCAAACACCCCCGGCCCCAAAAAAGAGGAAAAAAGGGAAGACAGACGAACAAGCTCGTCGGAACCGGAACCGGAACTAAGTCAGGAACTAGAACTTTTGGAAAAGTTCCAAGTTCGGATTCGGTTCCGATCCCGCCTCCGACAGAAAGAAAGAAAAAAGGGGGCCCGTCAAAAAGAACATGGCGGAACCGGGGTCGGAACTAGATCAGAAATAGGAACCGAGAGTTTGGAAAAGTTCCAAGTTCAGGTCTCGACCCGAACCCGTCTCCGACAAAAACAGGGAAGAGAGGAAAAGACAAGGAAAAACATAAAAAAGAAAGACCACCCAAAACTGAAGACCCACACGCTGGGCTCAACCCTCCTGGGAGCCACATTTAATCCACGTGCTAAATTAAAACATCATTTTCCCCTGCATCCTGCCTGTTTGAGCCCGTAGGTGAAAAATGGGTAACAGCTTGTTTAACTCTTTTTCTATTTTATACCTTGGTCCATCCATCCCATTAGCAATCACATCCTCATTTAGAGACTAAATATTTTTCTCTATCTTCTTTTTCTCTTAAAAAATGTTTTGAAACTGGTCCTGTTCCATACTTTCAGTTGTTTTAATAGCTTTAGTTTTGAAACTACATTGAATATTTTTTATCCCTCAGGCTTAAGATCCTCCCACCATTGTTGAATTAAATTCATGAAATCCTCATCTCTAAACCACATCTTTTCACCTAGAATGTCCAAACAAATTTTATAATGATCTGACCCAGAGATGGGCATAATATTACCTTCCAAAGAAAAGGGAAATGATCCAAAATATTCCTAAAAAAGATACCTATCCAGCCTTTCAACAATGCTGCAAAACCCTTTCATTTTATTGGTCCATGTGTAAAGCCCATTCCACAATTGTATCTCCATGAGCATATTGTGCTCCACAAAATTTTCAAAGTCCAATTAAGACTGTAGCTTCCTTTTCACCCCTCCTTTTTTTTATCCTCAACTCTCATATTAACATTGAAGTCACCACCTAAAATGCAAAACTCTATTGCAAAATTATTACACACTTTTATCTCCCCCCAAACCTCCCTTTTTTGAATGCAAGAAGTCAGACCATAAACATTAATTAAAAGAAAACATAACGCATGTTAGAGTAAAAGGTATTTCCTAATTAATTATTTATTTAATTATTAGGTTCCTTTTCCTCTAATTACTTAAGCTTACTTAGGTCATGCTTTTTTTTTTATGTCTCATATAATAGGATGAGGACACTCATGCAAATTCTTTTGTTCTTGATCCTGATCATCATTTGTTTTAGAGGAGGTTCTTCTTTCAACACTATAGCAATGATTCTTCACAGTGTTTGTAGCTTCTTAATGCTTCAGTGGTGTTCCTCATGTTCATCTTTTGTTCAATCCTTGGGAGTTGTGGAGTTTATTTTTCCCAACTTCAATATGGTATGAGAGCTTCTCCCTAAGTTTCACTTAAGGGGGGGTGTTAGATTAAAAGGTATTTCCTAATTAATTATTTATTTAATTATTAGGTTCCTTTTCCTGTAATTACTCAAGCTTACTTAGGTCGTGTTCTTTTTATGTCTCATGTCATAGGATGAGGACACATGCCATGATCTTGTTTTATCCTCACCTGGTGTTTCTAGGTTAATTATCCTTTTATAAGGATTCTCTATTGTATAATCATTAGAAGATGCACATTAATCAATGATTCATGCTTTTTTGGATCAATATCTCTTGGCATCCATAGCTTTTCTATTCTATCTTTCTATGAAAGGTGTTTGATTGTAGGTGATCCTTGGGAGCTATGGAGTTGATTTTTTCCTTCAACAAATGAGAGGTAAAACTCCTAACCTTGCAGGCGTTCTAATGTCTGCTTAAGGCCACCTTTTCTACCAATATTTTTTGAGGCCTCCATAGTGTTAAGAGTTCCCTAGACATACCTTCCATGAAAATCACTTCCATCTTCCAAAATTTCAATTTGCTTCTATACTGTTCAACCTTAGATTGAGACAATTTTCACTCTTGGATCAGAAAAATATTTGCCTCTAACACCTCTAGTTGACGTTGAACCAAACACTTCTTGTTAGGGGCGTTTAAGCCCCTAACATTCCAAGATATAAGCCTCATTGTTCCTTAGGAAGGGTTTCCCCCTTCCCTATCTTGAGCATTGTATTTATCTTCTTCTAGCCTGTAGCCTCCCAATCCATGTTGTGCTTCTCATGGTTCATAATTCTCCCTTTACTTTTGCTTTTTCCACAGTCAAGAGACTTTCTTATTGCCTCTCTTTATGAAATTCTTAGCTTTCCATCTTCCCCATGGGGCGAAACAATGGTATTCTATCTTGCAACCACTACCGACTTGATTTCCCCCTCCAAATCTGGCCTCTCACCAGAAATTTCAAACCTTTCTTTCCATCCCTATTCTAATTCCTCTGGATCATAATTTTCCACCAACATCCTCTCCATGGCCACCTTGGCCAATTCCACTAGACCACTTCCTAATTCTATCAGAGAATTGATATCTTCCTCCTTAAGAGTGTTATCGATCAAATCTAGAACCTTTGAAAGTTTTGCATCCAAACCAGTCTTTTGGCCCTTCTCCTCCTCAAAATATCGAGTAACCTCCTTGTCATCTTGCAACCCTTCCAACACTTGATCTTGCACTTCTCCATTAACCTTCTTTGGAACAGACTCTACTACTTCATTCAAAGGGCTTTTGTTGACTTCCCCTCCAGGATGCAACTCTTTAGCTCCAACCCTATTGCCCTCAACCTTTTGCTTTTGATTCTTCAAACCTAGAACCTGCAACATCCTACCTTTGGGGCTTAGACCAAATATTGCACTTTGTCTCCATTTACCCCACTTTGTTATTATTTTTTTCTCTCTATAGTAAGTTTTATTGGGCTTGTTTTCCATGCAGATCTTGACATAAGAACCAACACCATTATGGTTTAACCATTCTTCAACATAGAGGAACCCGCTCAACTAATTCCCAATCTCCTCCAAAGCTTCCATATCCCAATATTCCAATGGCAGATTGGGAAGTTTGATCCAATCCTGAATCTTCTCCATCCTATGACAAAAAGGATCAAAATTGGCTTCCCACTTTTTGATATAGAAGTTGAAACCATCCATCATCCATATCCTGCCCTCAATTTCCTTTTTTACCTCCTGAGATGGACACATCACTATGAAATATTTGTTCTCTAATGCCTTTACTTGCAGATCTTGGCCCCATCGATCCGTCCACAACTTCTCTAGTCTTCCCCAATTTATTTATTTCTCATACCATTTTACCAATAAACTGTGACTTTCCAGATGCTAAATTATTGGTCTCATTAGTCTAGATCCAAGGACCATCGCATGGCTATCTACTTGATTTTCCTATTTTCCCTTTCTCTCAGGATGCTTGTTTTACCATTTTCCATGGGTCATATACCAAGCTTTTTCCACCTTCCATTGTTTTGAAAGAGATTCACGACTTATCGACTTGCACTACCCATGTGAATCACATTTTCTCTTGTTGCCACAGGAGGGGATGACCATGACTCCATAAACCTCTACCACCCATGCCATTCGTTGCTTCTTCTCCAAACAAAATTGGGTTTTTGCGAAGTGGCTTCACCATTTCCACCACCCTTGCCAAAATCCTTTTCAACATTTTCGCGAGCCGTCTATTATAGGGATTCCATCAGCGATTCTTTTTCGACCTCCTTTGCCCAGGCACCGGTAGCACGCACCATTTTCCAAATAAATTATATATTATTATTATATACTATATACTATATTAATATAAAATAATCTCTTTATTTTATAAAATATTATTAATTTAAATTATTATATATTATATATTATATGTCATTATGATATAATATTTAAATTATTTTATTTTATATGATATAATATATTATTCTATTTTAAATTATATATTATTATATGTCTATAGTGGCATGGTGTGGCGGTTAAGCGGTTGTGTTGTTATTCTTGTCATCAAGGTTCAAACCCCATTGGGGTGTAATTGTTGAGAATTTATACTGGGGATGAGGTCCCCCATTTGTGACCTCACCAGTTCATCAACAATAATGGTCAGCGCTCCCCTCAAGATTCGTGACATGGTTTAATTGCCTCCTTGATGGTTGTATCGGGCATTAATTGGTCGACCTTTTGGTGCAACGAGAACTATGGGGCCAACAATTGGTATCAAAGCCAAAGGTGTTGGGTTCGAATCCCCTTGGGTAATGTTGAGGGGGAGATTGTTGGCAGATGGTCAACGCTCCCCTTGGGATTCTTGACATGACTTAACAACCTCTCGTGGATCTGTTAACTTTGGCAGTTGTATTGGGCATTAATAGGTCAAAATTTTGGTGCAACGGAAACTGTGGGGCTAACAAATATAATATAAAAATATGTAAAATATTTAAAAAAAAACACTCTTTGAAATAGATATCCCTTTCGAAGAGATTTTTATAATATAAAAAAGTCTTCAAAACATATATTCGTTTTGTAGATCTTTTAATATTAAAAAAGGAAAGCATGTTATTATTAATATTTAAGATATTATTATTTATGCCGAAGGCATATCCAATTTCAGAAGAGCCGGCCTATTTTTGGCTATCAACTACTGAAACTCATCGGGAGACGATACAAATGATTTCACCCATCCAATCTTTTCTGTGCATTTTTACCATTTATTTTGACGTCAGTCGTATTTTTGCTTTTCCTTTTCCGTTGGTAAAACTGCTTTTCCGTGTATGTTTTAATGTTAGTCTTATCCTTCATCGGAAGGCATGTAAAAAAGTTTCCTCTGCCACCGTAGGATTTGACCGATAGCTGGATGCATTGCATTTATTAAAAATCCCACATGTATTTTTTGTATCAGTTGTCATCCCGCATGTATTAGTTGGCCGTATATTTCTTGCTTGAAAAACATATTATTACAGCAAACAAAAGTAATTTAGATCCCTGTAATAACACCATTTCATCTTCAATGCTTTATTGAATCACTAATCCATAATTGTAATGAACCGGACCAATTTTTTCAAATTTAACAATGAACAATCCAGTACAACAAGAACTCGTTAAAGGTCAGCTCAAATCATAACCAACAATTAAAGAAAGACTCAACACCAAGAATGTGCTTTTCGACCCGAGTAGGGTAAGTAGCTACCATATGACGGAGTAACAGAAAGTAAATACAATGCTGAAAGACTCAACACCACGGATGTGCTTACAGACCCAAGTAGGCCAAGTAGCGACCATCTGGCGGAGCAACAAAAGTAATTACAATGCTGAAAGAAAGCTCTACCACTTATTTAGCGGGAGCGAATACAATGTAAGAACTGCAAAGCTTTAATTCCCTTCTTGGCGGAATACCATCCAAGAACTTTAAGTGTGTAGTTCATTCACCCATCTCTGGCGGTAAACCGTCCAAAGATTATTAGGTTTGTTGCTCTAAAACTAAGTAATTACAGAATATAAAAATGACTGAAATAGTACTACTATTAACAGCCTTACAATGCACAATCTGCAGATTACAAAGTGTTACAAACTGTTAAACCAATGCAACAACTGATAGAATGTTGTTCCGACTTATTTGACTTCACAATATTGATAAAACAATGTTTGAACTGAACTTCTGGAAGTCTGATATAAAATCAGCAATTCTGGAAACACTAACCAGTAACACAGTAACCCACTAAAAAGCTCATAACTCACTCAAAACCCAACCAAATCACTTGAAACCAGATGCAAACGAGAGCTAGAATGGTGACAATGAAAACCTAATTGAGAAACTACTGACAAACTGTGATATTATTTTTTGGCACACTTCCCAAGACAGCGCAGAATGGTACGACCAAGGAGAAGGGCAATTTTGAGAAGATAAAATCATACACTCAATAATAAAATCTGGAACTCACCAAAGAGGGGCGCCCTAGGATGAGGAAGCCATATGTAAAGTACCCAGAACCAACAAAAATTCATGCAAAGACTTATGAGTAGATTTCTACTTCAGCCCAACCCTAACCAGCAAATGCAAAACTAACAAAATCTTTGAAATCTTCAACCTTGATGCTTTGTCTGCTTGTCTGGATGAGAAGCAGTCTCTGAAGCCTTAGCGAGGTGCTATCTTTCAAGCATGAAACCAAGAGAAATGGCTAGGAGGTATGCATCCCTCGAGGTAACTCTAAAAGTATTTCAGCAACATAACAGTATGATAGAAAATAAGATGCTAAAATGAAGACCCCAAGCTTCCTTTTATAACTTTGAGAAGACCCTCTAGAAGCTTCCAGAAGGTGCGCCCTAATTTCAAGATGCTTTTTAGGGTTTGATTTTGACCATTGATCAAGCTTAAGTTGGTGCCCCATTTCAAGAGGGATATAAAACATTTTAAAATAAAATAATAATCTCTCCAAAGATGGCGTCCCTCCTCCAAGAGTAATTTTGACTTTAGACATATCAAAATAATTCCCTGGATGAGATGAACACCCTCAAAGTCCCCCTTTTTAAAACAACTTAAAGTCATATTACTAGGACAGGGGGTTATTTTATAAAATAAAACATTATTAACTTTAAATGGCTTATTTCTCCAAAATGTACCCCTTAAGCCAAAAATCAGAATTACTCGATGAACTACCAGAAAAGGAAGGTTTGCTGAGCTGATGCTGACTTGACTACTGCTAAAAATAGAATTTACTAAAAATAGTAAATTCAGAAAGTTGCTCGGATCAAAGTGCATGCGACACCATTGCGAAGCTTTCTGAAAACCCAGAAAGAATCCGCAATCCAAAATCCTCAACTCCAAGTTGTAGCCGTCATAACTTACTAAAAATAGTAAGTCCGAAAAAGTTGCCCGACGCACTTGCAAGTCATACCTCTGTGAAGCTCTCTGAAAACCCAGAAGGAATCCAGAACCCAAACAACCAAACTCCAACAAGTAAAACCCTGAATCTTCAAGAGAACCCATCAAACAACCGGAAACCCTAATTCTGCCACTGACCAGCCGACAACACACTGGGAATAGGCTACCAATCACTAAAAAGTTAAGTGCTAAAAACGGGGACATTACAGTCCGCCCTTCCCAAAATTGCTTGTCCTCAAGCAATACCATCATAACTCCCAAAAAGTTAAGACTGATCCATACCAAAACAAGTATGATCCCAGGTTCCCAAACCCATCTCAGGAAGGACCCACCATGCCAACGCTGCACCACTCTGATCATATCTGTGAAAACATCATGCCAATGCTGCACTAACCTTCCTTGTAACTCTAAGGTGTTACCATCCACGATACTCAAACTGAAAGATCTTAAAGGACTGAGATCAATATCATGCAATGCCTCAAGTCCAAGATGCCCAAAGCCAACAATATCAACCATACCACTGTCAACCAAAATTCTAAGCAAGAAGAAAGATAGGCTACTCAACTCAAAATCACTCTCCTCAGCATACCTCCACATGGTAACAAACGAAGCCCTGATGGTAGAAGTGACATCTTCAAATCTTCTTGCAAAGAGGAAAACAATCCTTTGCAAGAGCTCAACAAACTCATACTCACGTCTCCTCATGGAGCTACTATGCACCAACTGAGTTATATTGATACCACCATGAAGACTATAGAAAACTCTCATAGTTCCAACCTCATGAGTCTCAGAATGATGAATCAAAACAAGTGGTAGTTCGCTGTTCCGAACCAACAATGAGAGAGAATTGTCAAGGTTAACATCACAAACCTCCATAAAATGAACTCCAAGAATATGATAGGTGTGAAGGGATAAATAATCTCTGTTGTTTAAGGCTGAAGTCAGAGAAATGCAATCTAATTTTAGTACTTCACACAAGGAAAAACAACAACACCAATGAAATTTCCAAGAGTGAGTGTATGAGTTGAATATTGAGTTGCAAGATAAAGCCTCAAAAATGGCAGGAAAACCCACTAGAACAATCTCCAACTGAAAACTACCACCACGTTGGCAAGTAGTGAAGGACAATCTCTTCCAAACGAGAGTAACTCCACAAGTAAAGAGGCTGGTCTGCCTCCAACCAGCAAGCTCATGTCCCAAAATCTGCCCTTGTCTTGTCCAAGGATCAACGCCAAGAGCAACCAACTGTTCATCTTTCCAACCCATACTCAATATTTCTCTCCAATCCATTTGTTGAACAAATGGGGCCATCAAGTGGTTGGTGAAGAGAAGGACAACACCCAAAGGTCTGAAAATTTGATCACTAACCCACCAAAAATTCCTCTTTCCACAAGCCATAAACTCCATCAACCCAAGTTGAGCATCCCAAGCATGGATACCCAACCGAAAGTGATTTTCAACACACTGAAAATAGAATTCAACACAACCCCAAGTGCTGGTCAAAACCAAGTGCATACTCCTAAAATAGGCATTCCCTCTGATTAACCTTTGAAACCAATCCATGAAAGCTTCAACAACACTAGAGCATGAAACATAAGATGACTTCAAATTCAACTCCCAAAATAGACTAGCATCACTCAACCCAAAGAATGGATTGACAAGAGCGCAAACACCATGTTCTGGTTCATCTTCCATCACAAAAAGAGGATTATCATAAGTTTCCTCAACACCCACTTCAAAGAGAGGATTGTTAAAAACTTGAAAATCATTCCTTATATCTTGCTGCTCCAAATCAGCACATGTAACTTTTGATTTTCTTGAGACACTTTCAAGATCAAACTCCTCTTGAAGACTATCAAGCTCTCCAATCACTTGCTTGATTTCTTCAGCTCTTTGTGCACCCTCTTGCTCCTTGAAAAGTTTGAAGTCAGCAAACTGGTCTTCAACCTCCGTTAGAGCCAGCAGAGTTTCTTTCAACATGTCCTTTGTTGATTTAAGCTCTAGAGTAAGCTCATCAACCTTTCTCTCCTTTTCTTGGAAAGTGCCAACGGTCTTCTTTGCAATTTCGAAGGCATAATCTCAATCTTCAATCAAGTGTATGTATGCTGATTTCAAAGTCTCCAAAGAGTCTCTGATAAGTTGCAAGTTAGGAAGAGCAACTTCATCCTTAACTCCACTTTGTCTCTCTTCAGATTGAGCCTTCCAATAGAGATCATCAACCAAATTGTGTGTGCGATCAAATAGGGATAGCACTTGCACTTCTTTTTCAAAAGATACCTTGCATTGATCTTCCCACTCATGAACATGCAAAGACGGTGAACTGCTGATAGGCTGCAACTGAAAATTAGAACTTCGTTCCTTGCATTTGCTGCCCTCATTGATGCTCTAACATTCTTGTACTTCACCACCAACTAGCGGAGAATGCTCATTGTCATAAAAAGCATCATACTCCACAAATTCTTCAACCCATTGCTTGCAATCAGCTTCGTGCATTGATAAATCAAATTTGTGTTTCGTAACACCTTCAAACTCTCTATCTTCAAGAGCCATATGGCCCTCTAGCTTTGCTTCCACGTCACTGTCACTTTGATCAAACTTGAAGGCAGCCCCAAACTCAAGCATATTGTCACCATTGTTTGCTGATATAGAGTCCTCATCAAGTTCCATTTCATTAGCCGGATCAAAGGGAAATTCATCCCATACTGGTTCCTTGTTATCGCTAGATGCCTTCACACCTGGATCCCAAATGGTAAGAGGCTGATTGTTTTGATCAAAAGAAAAGAGCTCTTTGTGCTTCTTTGGGACTGTTGACTCTTTGAATAGGTCACCACCCAACTCACTTAAACTAATATCCTCATTAGTAGCTTCCTCCAAGAGCTTAGTTTGATGATCAAACCCAATATCACCTATATCACTATCATTGTACTGGAAATAAGAATCATCAAAGTTGGCTGCTTTGATCACTTTATCATTTTTATTTTCAACGAACCCATCATGAATAGGTATGTTATTGATTTCTTCATTAGCAGCCCAATGAATTCCAAGGAGGTCTTCTTGGCTACTTGTCACAAACTTGTCTAGTGAAAATTCTTGAGAGGTTTGAACAACAGCAAAAGGGGGATAATCATTCACCAAATCCTCAACAAGAAGAGGTATAAACACATCGGAATCACCATCAACAACATCACCATGGTAATGATCATAAGCTGGTTCAAAGAAATCACTAGTATTTTCTTCATTGTGCTCTTCTTCTACGAATTCATCCCACACAATGGTTCTTCCAACATCTTCTGTGAAGCCATTAGCCTTAAGACCTTCATTGGATGTATTTTCATTAGAACTCAAGACTCTTGTTATGTTCTTTTCATTGAACTGATCTTCATCACTTCCTATCACATGCAAGTCTAAGGGAGTATTTTGAGGCTCTACCACACACTCTTCATCTGTCAAGGTATCTTCATCAAATTCACAATCATTTTGAGGTGACATGTGTACCTTGCTAGTGCCTTCTTCAATACTAGTTGACTGATTTTTCTCTTCAACTTGTTCATTTGTGGGCTGTAATCCACAAACACTTCTTCTTCCTTCCTTGCACCTACAACGACATGTTCTGCTTCCTCTTTAATCATTTTCTTGATTTAGTTGACCATAGCCAACTTTCTAGGGTTATGAATCACTGTACAATTCAAAAAGGTGTCAAATGAAACATCGTTCTTAAACTCATCTGTCATGTTCTGATATTCTTTACGGAGTACGACAACCTCATGTTCACATTGCCTCTTGAATTGACATTCTTCAGAAGCCACAATCAAATCTGACTTCTCACGATTCCTGGACCTTAGAAAACGCAACATCTTAAGAACCTCTGAAAGCTATAAACTGAACTCAAGTGAAGAATCTGATTTCTCTGTCACTCATCTGTCAATTGACTCTGTCTTTTTCACAGGATGGTAGGATCTTGGCTCTGATACCACTGTAATGAACCAGACCAATTTTTTCAAATTTAACAATGAATAATCCAGTACAACAAGAACCCGTTAAAGGTCAGCTCAAATCATAACCAGCAATTAAAGAAAGACTCAATGCCAAGAATGTGCTTTCCGACCCGAGTAGGGTAAGTAGCTACCATATGACGGAGTAACAGAAAGTAAATACAATGCTGAAAGACTCAACACCACGGATGTGCTTTCAAACCCAAGTAGGGCAAGTAGCGACCATCTAGCAGAGCAACAAAAGTAATTACAATGCTGAAAGAAAGCTCTACCACTTATTCAGAAGGAGCAAATATAATGTAAGAACTGCAAAGCTTTAATTCCCTTCTTGGCGGAATACCATCCAAGAACTTTAAGTGTGTAGTTCATTCACCCATCTCTGGCGGTAAACCATCCAAAGATTATTAGGTTTGCTGCTCTAAAACTAAGTAATTGCAGAACATAAAAATGACTGAAATAGTACTACTATTAACAGCCTTACAATGCACAATCTGCAGATTACAAAGTGTTACAAACTGTTAAACCAAAGCAACAATTGATAGAATGTTGTTCTGACTTATTTGACTTCACAATATTGATAAAACAATGCTTGAACTGAACTTCTGGAAGTCTGATATAAAATCAGCAATTCTAGAAACACCAACCAGCAACACAGTAACCCACTAAAAAGCTCATAACTCACTCAAAACCCAACCAAATCACTTGAAACTAGATGCAAACGAGAGCTAGAATGGTGACAATGAAAACCTAACTGAGAAACTACTGACAAACTGTGATTATTTTTTGGCACACTTCCCAAGACAGCCCAGAATGGTACGGCCAAGGAGAAGGGCGATTTTGAGAAGATAAAATCATACACTCAATAATAAAATCTGGAACTCACCAAAGAGGGGCGCCCTAGGATGAGGAAGCCATATGTAAAGTACCCAGAACCAACAAAAATTAATGCAAAGACTTATGAGCAGATTTCTACTTCAGCCCAACCCTAACTAGCAAATGCAAAACTAACAAAATCTTTGAAATCTTCAACCTTGATGCTCTGTTTGCTTGTCTGGATGAGAAGCAGTCTCTAAAGCCTTAGCTAGGTGCTATCATTCAAGCACGAAATCAAGAGAAGTGGCTAGGAGGTATGCATCCCTCGAAGTAACTCTAAAAGTATTTCAGCAACATAACAGTATGATAGAAAATAAGATGCTAAAATGAAGACCCCAAGCTTCCTTTTATAACTTTGAGAAGACCCTCTAGAAGCTTCCAGAAGGTGCGCCCTAATTTCAAGATGCTTTTTAGGGTTTGATTTTGACCATTGATCAAGCTTAAGTTGGCGCCCCATTTCAAGAGGGATATAAAACATTTTAAAATAAAATAATAATCTCTCCAAAGATGGCGTCCCTCCTCCAAGAGTAATTTTGACTTTAGACATATCAAAATAATTCCCCATGAGATGACCACCCTCAAAGTCCCCCTTTTTAAAACAACTTAAAGTCATATTACTAGGACAAGGGGTTATTTTATAAAATAAAACATTATTAACTTTAAATGGCTTATTTCTCCAAAATGAACCCCTTAAGCCAAAAATCAGAATTACCCGATGAACTGCCAGAAAAGGAAGGTTTGCTGAGCTGATGTTGACTTGACCACTGCTAAAAATAGAATTTACTAAAAATAGTAAATTCAGAAAATTGCTTGGACCAAAGTGCATGCGACACCATTGCGAAGCTTTCTGAAAACCCAGAAAAAATCCACAATCCAAAATCCCCGACTCCAAGCTGTAGCCGTCATAACTTACTAAAAATAGTAAGTCCGAAAAAGTTGCCCAACGCAATTGCAAGTCATACCTCTGCGAAGCTCTCTGAAAACCCAGAAGGAATCCAGAACCCAAACAACCAAACTCCAACAAGTAAAACCCTGAATCTTCAAGAGAACCTATCAAACAGTCGGAAACCCTAATTCTGCCACTGACCAGTCGACAGCACACTGGGAATAGGCTACCAATCACTAAAAAGTTAAGTGCTAAAAACGGGGACATTACAATAATAACCCCTCTTTTGCAACTAATGCCTTCAACAAATCTATATCCTTTATAACCATCCTTACAACCACGCCTCACACTACCTTTGACATATGTGTTGGAAAAGTAGTATGTGTTGGCATCACACACTTACCCATAATAGCCCACTACAACTCCAGCCCAAACTCTTGAAATCACCCAAAGAATGAAACCTGTGCACTTGTGCAATGTCATGACCAAAGTAGAATTTCGTAGCAATCAAGGCTCCCATAAAGCTTATTGCAAGCCTTTTTATTTTGAGGCACTTCGAAGGCTACAGTAATTGAGAAAACCATAGACAAGTTTGAACTAAATAATTTATAATTGATTCACATATACAGTTAATAATACAAAGTTGAACCACTTTCATTAAAATAATATACTTACCCAACACAAAAGCTAATAACTTCTGGCTTGATTCTTCTAAATGATGCTCACCCAACTGCTTCCAAAAATCTTATCCTTGATAACAATCTGCATTCCCCAATCTTTAGCATAAGAGTATACATTTTCAAATCGAAGTTCTTTATCTAACAAATGTTTTTTTTAATTGCAAAGTTATAAAAACTTTTCTGTGCAAAATAATTAAAACAGTCAAATTTATTACCAAACATTCCAAAAGCATGGTGATAAAACAAAATATGAGACACCCGTCACAATGTATCATCATTATCTAGAGATATTGTCTTCAAAAACCCTACAAATTAAGGCGGTGATGCAAAAGAGTAATGGGATGTGGATTCATGTTAGGTATTATAGATGGAAATACTACGATAGACATGTATGAACACTGGAATCACAAACAGAATTATATGTGAACTATGGAGCAGAATATGGACAATGCATGTGAATATTTGATAGAGTTACTCAAAGAAATGTGATCTGTAGGTGCCTTGGTTGCAAAATTTACAAAAAATGGAATCGAAGAAAAAGCTTTAGAAACTCGTGAGCAAATGGTGGTCTCATGGGCATACATCAAAATATTAGTCTCAAAAATTAATGTGAAGAGCAAAATGCAGGTCGTAATGCTTTAGAAATGAATCGAACCAAACAAGACATGCAACTCCACATGTGGAAGCCATGCAGTTCAAGGTACGTGGACAGTCTTAAAACTGTGGAAGCACAGTCAAGGCACGTGAACTATTTTGCAGGACGCCACACATCCCAACCCCAATTTTACTTCTGTGAATATTGTGTGCGCATATACTCATTGTACTCAGGGTTTCACTTTTGTAAAATCCACAAGCCTTCAAGTTTTAAGAGTTTCACATTTGTAAAATTCGAGGCTTTCCATTTTTATTTTATAACATTACACATAAAACCCTTGAGACTTTAACTCATGAGATTTTTTTAATCCGGATTGCAATGGTTTGGATATTAGAATATCTCATAAAATAGTTTTGCCCAAACAAGAATTAGGAAGCCAAATAAGTATTAAGAATATAAAATTTAGTGGGACTTAAAAGTGTTTGGATTATAAGAAACAGTTTGCCCAAACTTTCTCAAATAAAGATATACTTTATAAATTTAATATCAATCATGTTATGCAATATATATATATATATATATATATACACACATATACATTCAAGTATCTAATTTAAAATAATGGCAGGTTATATCTAATTACATTCATTTTAGAAATTGCAATTATCAAATATATATATATACACACATTCAAGTATCTAATTCAAAATAATGGTAGGTAATATCTAATTACATTCATTTTAGAAATTGCAATTATCAAGTATCTTCAAAAACATAAAATGATTAACATATATAGAAATACCAAGAAAAACATATATAGAAAAGTGAATAATTGTAGGCATCTGACTTTTTGTATTTCTAGGTTTGAATATGTTGGTCTTGCATACACATGAGATGCTACTGTCATCCCTTCTCTCCTACGCAACCAAGGAGTGAACAACTATAGTTTACATAATATTTTCTAAGGGTTTAACATTTAATATTGATATTTGGATGCCTTTTAGGTCACTTCTTAACTTTAGTGTTCCGAATAAGTTTCCCTAATGTGACACTAAGAAAATAAATTAAAATGAAAATGAAAATGGAAAAGAGATTATAAATTGAAAATTGATAGTTACTTCCTCTTATAATTATGTACTTATGTTTTCATTTGTATTCTTCATGAATGAAATTTTACATTGATAGTAACATTTAGTCTAAACACAGATTTTGGTTAAGATATTTCTCTTACATGTACATGATAATCAAGCGCTTAGGTCTATACAATGAATATAAAAACACTAGCTTATAAAGTTACTTCTTATGATTTTTAATAGAATGCATATATAAGTATAAATTCATTTACATTAATAGTTAAAAGATTTATGGGAATGTGCAAATTATAAATTAAATCTTAATCTAAGAAAGTCAATGTAAAGTAGATAAGGTATAGTTAGCTCTAGGTTCGATGATAAATTGTTGATGGAGATTTGAAAATCTACCTATATTAAATTTAAGAACATGAACTCTTTATCAATGCATTGCTTAGATTTTGTATTAAACATGTACTCTATCATACGTCATGTTTGTACTTCTAGGTCACTTCTACATCTATAAATTCATTATTCGTTGTGTGGATCTAATCTTGTTAATTTTACACTCTTGCTCTTTGAGTCATTTAATTCATCTCCATTTGTTTTACTATGTAGATTGACAATATTTATGATTAGCTTAAGTGGGTTTTCGAAGCCACTAAAAGAAATATTCTCTTAGATCAAACCCCAAAAAATAGGTTTTACAATCAAGCAAATGATCAACAAACAATACACCCTACAACGAATATGTAGACTTTGAGTCAATTTAGTGCACCTAACCAAAGTGTTCTCCTAACATTATTGCTCATTAAATGCTCTAGGATGAGATGATCAAATGTGATGCCTAGATGATATAATGAATGCAAACTAATGTCTTTATAATTTTAAAATTTAAAATTTAGAAATTTAGGGTTAGATTTGTAGATGTGATCAATCTTCCACCCATAGACATGACCTAAGATGATGAAATGGTAAAGTTTTTGTAAGGGATGAAATTTTAATTGTGGGGGATCCAATAATGTTGTCTAGATATAGATGGATGTGTAGAAATAGATAAAATATAAATAAATTTATGCAAATGTGTGTATATAGAGATAAATAAATATAAAACACCAACCCCAGAGCCCTCCGATAGAAACAAGCAACAAGATTTCTATAGAACTTCTTGCGTATCCAAAATCTTCTCTAGAGATTCCAACACAATAAGTGAGCCAACAAGCACAAAAAACAAAGCACATACCCAGACAAAACCACAAATCTCTCATACCCATAATTGAACTTACCGTTTGCAGGAAGCCGAGAAGTATATGATGCATATAGTCCAATCGCAAGGGTTGCACAATCAAACAACATATGGCAGGTGTCTGAAATAAACCCCAGGCTACTCATAAACCATAAACAAACTCAACCACCATAAATGTCGTATTGATGTAAGTGAAAGGCTTCGTTCACGCGGACTGTAAGCTTGATCTCCGCGTTTTGCCTGCCAACTACACTTCACCGAATTCCACGTCTCTTTGGTCAATATTTGTATGGATGGACGAGATCAGTTTCATCGTTGTGCATCCCTTTTCCTGCAATGCACATCGTTGATAGCATAAATCAGCTTGCCTCATCTCATAGAGGGAAGGCCGAAGTCATTTGTAGATATATAAATATATTGAATCATTCACATAAAATAATCACATAAATATTTAAATTTAACCATTATACATATATATATTTTGATTTATAATTATATGTATTATAGAAAAAAGATTTCAAATATATAGTAAATTATTATCTAAAAGTGGTAAATTTGAATAAACACTTAATTGTTATTTGATTTTTTAATCAAGCATTGCTTAAAATATAAAGACTCATTTAATTATATTGTGTTCTTTTAAAAATACAAATCATTTTGTTTCATTTATGTGTGGATCCTTGTAAGTGGATGCATAGTTTATTTGAAGTTATCACTTCTCCATTGAGACCTCAATTGAACAAACAACATCATTTGCTAAATGGCCTATCAATTGACCTCATGTACTACACAAAATTATTAAAAAAAAACAGAAAACCAAATTATTTCATAATTGACCTTCCACAACTCTTCAGCATACCCATTGCACACCAAGGTGCAATTGCTAGTTTTATATGGTATGATATATTATATTCTATATTATTATTATATAATGTGAAAACTTAACATCAAGTGCAGCATGAGCGAAAAAAGATAGAGTAGCCCAACTAGGGCAGAGAAAGGCTTCGTTTTCCCAAGCGAAGAGAGTAGCGGCGTAGGCAATAAGGGAATCATGTGGAGTGCAGGAGCTGCAACAATTAGGACAACTATTCACAGAGGCAGACAACGAAATCAAGGAACTTGAAGGAGCAGGAGAATTTGTGTGTCTGGCCATCGAAAATGTGAATGTGGAGATATCAAAGGACATACCTGTAATAAGTATTCCAGAGAACAGGTTGGGAAAGAAGGCTATCATTGCCAAATTCATTGGTGTTTGGCCTTCGTTGGATAGGATTAGACACTGGATAGGGAAAAGCTGGTATGGGCTTAAGCTAGAGATTAGTTTTCTGGCTTTAGGGTTTCTCCAGATCATTTTTTATTAAGAAGAAGATAGAGATAAAATCCTTGCTGGGGGTCCATGGTTTTTGGGCTCTGCTGGTCTTCATCTTAAGAAATGGTTTCCTGGTTTCAATCCGTATATGGAGAAAATTGAGAAGGTGCCTCTTTGGATTCATTTGAACAAGCTTCCACATGAGCTATGTACAAAGGATATCTTGAAATTCATAAGGAATTCCTTGGGGGAGTTCGTGACCATTTCCAACTCTTCGGTCGAGCGAAGGTATGCTCTGTATGCGCGGATTTGTGTTAAGATCGACCTTAGTAAACCTCTTCGGCATTCTATAAAATTACCCTCTATTTTGGGAGTCTGGACTCAACATATAGAGTATGAAAATTTACCAATCAGATGCATCGACTGCAGGAAAATAGGGCATATTTCCAGAAGATGTGGGGAGCAGGGTGGTTCTCGAGTTCCTGCGCGGTTTGTTGAGGATACTAATAATGTCAAGCATTCTCTCAATCAGTTTGAGGGTTCTCCTCATGTGCACAGATATTATCGGAAGGCTTTGACTAGGGAATCTAGTGGGTGTGCTAGAACTGTGAGGGATAAGGAAGATGCAAACAAAATGTCTAAGGAAAATAGTGAGAAGTTAGAAAATGTTAATTGTCATGAGAAAGACTCTGTGCTCCAGCCCCCTTTGATGGATGTTGCTCCCTCCAAGATGGAGCGTTCCAGGAAGGATCCTAAGGATAGGCGCCCTTTGTTTCTGGTTACAAATATTGGAGTCTGTTGTGGTGATCTTGAGAATTTAAAGCTACCCGAGGAGGGGAGTGACATGGATGAAGGTAGGGATGATGATGATGAAGATAAGGAAAATTCATTGAATATTGTCACAAGAAGTGGAAGGAGAACTATAGGGAAAAAACCACTACCCATGGATGCAGGTTGCAACAATGTAAGAGGTAGAAGAACAGATGTGAGTAAGGCCAAGAAAAAATCCCTAGAAGTAGCGAAAGGTACTAAGGAATCTCTGACCAAGTTTGTCAAAAATAGAGGCGAGCACCTCCTAGAAAGGAGGAAATTATGAAGATTGTTAGTTGGAATGTGCATGGCCTCAACAGCCCAAAAAAACCATCGGCTGGTCAAGAGGCTTATAGAGATTGAAGGTCCTAATATAGTCTTCTTAGAAGAAACTAAGGTAGACAACAACAATAACTTTTTAAAGATGGTTACTAGTCTATGGAAGAATAGTGAAGGTTGTGCGGAGGGTGCTATAGGAACGACTGGAGGTCTTGGTATTCTTTGGAACAAGTCTCTATTTAAAGGTTCAAGGCTCTTCTCCACTGATAACTTTGTGTCCATCCAATGAAAGGATCTCAGAGGCAAAAATGATTTGATTCTTACCAATGTGCATGGACCTACTATGGAGAGGAAAAATGAGATTAGATGTTGGGGGGATCTAAGGTCCTTCAGGGATAATATTTTGAAGGGGAATTGGATCGTTGGTGGCGATTTCAATGCCACCTTATGTCCCTCAGAAGTCTGGGGGAGAAGCCTTCACAACTCTGGATCTCTGGAGTTTAGGAAGCTATGTGGTGCCCTTTCCTTGGATGATATTATTCCTAAGTCGGGTTGGTTCACTTGGAGCAATATCCACTGATAACTTTGTGTCCATCCAATGAAAGGATCTCAGAGGCAAAAATGATTTGATTCTTACCAATGTGCATGGACCTACTATGGAGAGGAAAAATGAGATTAGATGTTGGGGGGATTTAAGGTCCTTCAGGGATAATATTTTGAAGGGGAATTGGAACGTTGGTGGCGATTTCAATGCCACCTTATGTCCCTCAGAAGTCTGGGGGAGAAGCCTTCACAACTCTGGATCTCTGGAGTTTAGGAAGCTATGTAGTGCCCTTTCCTTGGATGATATTATTCCTAAGTCGGGTTGGTTAACTTGGAGCAATAAAACGGTGGGTGAAGACAATATTATGAGTAGATTGGATAGATTTCTGGTAAATTGTGATTGGATCCTATCTCAGGTCTCTTTCCATGTTGTTGTCACCTAGTTTGGTGTGTCTGATCATTGGCCTATTTCTCTTACTATATCCAGTGCCTTTAAGCCTACGGGTGTTCCTTTCAAGATGGAGGCTTTCTAGTATGAACATGATGGTTTTAGGAAGGCGCTTGAGGGCTAGTGGGAGATGGATATTAGAGGGAACAAAAGATATATTATCTTTGAACACAAATCACTAGATGGACATTTATATCAACATTTTTAACTAAATCCCCACCTTCTGAGGCTTATAGAAGCTAAAATGTTAAGAATTTGAAAATGATGCAAACTAGTGATTTGTGGAAATTTATGTGTAGATTCTATGTATATATATATATATGAAATAAATCATGAATCTTTCAACATCTCTTTTAATAACTAGTTTTAAACAATAAACAACATTTTTTAGAAAGTAGCGTTTATGTTGTCCAACATAAATTTTTTTCTAGAAAGGATAAAATTTTAATTTTTAAAATATAGATTCTTAACATAAATATCTAGGGTATGGATATTTTTTCATAATTTTTTGTTATACTTTTTTTTATTAATTTTTGAAGTCACTGTAACTATAATTTGGACACAGGTGTATGTCGTCCAACATAACTTATTGTATTTATCGAAATTCATTTTTTTTTTGGCGAAACAAGGACATCAATACTTAGGGAAAAGGAATTTTTTGAATTTTTTCCTACAATGGTTTACTATTTTTCTACCTCTATAGAATGAAGAACTTGATGTTTGCTAAAAAACCTATGTTCGGTAAAAAATGAAAATTAAATACATGATAAATTGAAAATATATCAAAACTATACTTGGTGGAAAGCTCGCTTCAAAGACTACAATCTTGCAAAATATGTTTTCAAGTTTAGCATAGCTAAAGGTCCAACCCAAGATTTGAAACTAGATTTTCTGAGGAAATTTTGATGCAGAAGCCAAAACTGTCATACTTAACCTGTTTGTTCGAAGGTTTTACCTTCACTCGGAGGCCCCTTCGAGTGAAGGTCACTATGTAGAAACATCATTTTATGGAATATAACTTCGATCGAAGGTTAGCCTTCACTTGAAGGTGTTTAGTTGCATACCTTCACTCAAAGGTGCTCTCTAAAACATCCCTCCTACCCTGAAAAAACTTGATTTTCCCAAAAGTGGGACTCAGTATTATGAGATTACCCATTGGGTATAGGGTTGAGGGTATAAGTTACATGGATTAGGTTTGAAGGTATATGGTATAGGGTTTATAGTTGAGGGTATAAGTTATAGGGTTGAGGGCTAAGGGTAGAGGGTTTAGGGTTTAAAGTATAGGTTTGAGGGTTGAGGGTATAGGGTTGAGAGATAGTGATCAATCTTGAGGGTACAAGGTTAAGTGTATAGGGTATAGGAATTAGGGTTGAGGATATTGGGTATAGGTTCGAGGATGTTGGGTTTACGATTGAGTTCATATAAGGTGTCTATTTAGGGTTGATGGTTTAGAGTAAAGCGTTGAGCCCATATAGGGTTTAGGGTATAAGGTATAGGGTTGAGGGATAATGTTCAAGGTTGAGGTTATAGGGTTAAGTGTTAAGGGTAAAAGGATTAGGGTTGAGGGGATTGGGTCTAGGGTTGATGGTTTAGGGTAAAAGGTTGAGGGTATAGGGTTGAGGATTGAGGGTGTAGGGTGTAGGATTTAGGGTTTAAGGTGTAGGGTTGAGGGTTGAGGGTATAGGGTTAAGGGATAATGTTCAGGTTGAGGGTATAAGATTAAGTCTATAGGGTATAAGGATTAGGGTTTCAAATATTGGGTATAGGGTTGAGGGTATATATGGTATCTATTTAGGGTTGAGGGTATAAAGTATAGGGTTTATGGTATTAGGTTGAGAATATAGGGTATAGGTATGAGTATTGAGGGTGTAGGGTTTAGGGTTTAAGGTATAGGGTTGAGGGTTGAAGGATAGTGTTTGAGGTTGAGGGTATAGGGTTAAGTGCATAGGGTATAGTGGTGCAGGGGCACCTGGGTCTTTTTGTAAATAGAGGTCTAATGCAAGTTTTTCATGATTTTGAGTCATTTTTGATGTAATAAGGTCTATTTAGACCATGTGATGTTTTTAGTCACGTGGGGTCGGTTTGGAGTCAAGTTGTCATGTTTTGCAAAAAGTTATAAAGTTGCTCAAGCAACATTTGCATTATTTTCCTTTTGTGGAAGTTGAATAGTCAAGTTATTTTAAAAGTAGTTGGAACCATTATTTTTTGGTTGGAAAACATTTCAATATTGCCTTGTGTGGTCGAGGCAACTCTCTGGAGACATTTTGGTGATCAAGCAATAAAGAATAACTCTATTTTTTGTGTTTTATATTGTGTTTTGCTGCTATAGTAGGTTGTAAGGCTCTGTACTGTCTACAAATGATATAATTTGCATTGGAATTTTTGAAGGGATGTATTAGCTATCTTTTGGTTTTGGTTTCATTGTTTTTCATTGAGATTGGAGTGAGTTTGAAGCAAATTACGAAGAGCAGCCAAAAAACCCTAGTTTTGAGGGTTTGAGAGTAAAAACATGAAGTAGGGAACCATTCCACTAGTAAAAAATTTTGAGAATCGGTGGAATGGAAGTAGTTAGGATGTTTTTAATGTTGGTAGGGTTTATAGGAGCAGGGGATGGAGTTAGGGCTGAATTTGATCAAGCCCTAGCCTAATATTTCTATGTATTAGGCTTAGGAGGATAGGTAGTCAAAGGGTTTTGTGAATAGAAGAGTTGGTGATGATTCCAGTTGATAAAATCTGCATATTCAGATCCCATGTGACATGATTGAAGCCTTGGAGTGAAGGTTTGTGATTGAGAGTGAGTATAACTTGAAGTTTCTTTGGAAAACAAGCCTAATTTGGCCTAGTTCCAACATAGCAGTCAATTTTGGAGGGTGTTGTTACAAAACAACCATATTCAAAAATTGATATGTCTTTAAGTGGCATAAAGGGTATCCTAAAGGGTGTTTTTTTTGGGTATTGAGTCTTCTTTGAAAGATATGATGGAAAAACTTTGTTCTAAGTGTTACTAGCATAATTGAAGGTTTTGAAAGAAAAGGACCAAGTTAGGATTTCTAAGTTGCAAAGTTTGATTTGTGATTGTATTGATACCTCCACCCTTCTCTACATCATATATGGATTATGGTTTAGGATATTGGGTATAGGGTTGAGGGTATTGGGTTTAGGGTTGAGGGTTTAAGGTATAAGGTTGAGTGTAGGGTTTAGGGTTTAAGTATAGGGTAGAGGTTGAGGTTTTATAATTGAGGGATAATGTTCAGGGTTGAGGATATAAGGTTAAGTGCATAGGGTATAGGGATTAGGGTTTAGGATATTGGGTATAGGGTTTAGGGTATCGGGTTGAGGGTATAAGGTATAGGGTTAAGGGTTGAGAGTGTATGGTTTAGATTTTAAGTATAGGGTTGAGGGATAATGTTCAAGGTTTATGGTATAAGATTGAGGGTATAGCATATAGGGATGAGGTTTGAGGGTGTAGGGTTTAAGGTATAGGGTTGAGGGATAGTGTTTAGGGTTGAGGGTATAGGGTTAAGTGTATAGGGTATAGGGTATAGGGATTAGGGTTTAGGATATTTGGTATAGGCTTGAGGGTATCAATTTTAGGGTATAGGGTTAAGGGTATAAGGTATAGGGTTAAGGGTTGAGAGTGTAGGGTTTAGGGTTTAAGTATAGGGTTGAGGGATAATGTTTAGCATTTAGGGTATAAGGTTGAGGGTATAGGGTATAGGGATGAGGGTGTATGGTTTAGGGTTTAAGGTATATAGTTGAGGGTTGAGGGATAGTGTTCAAGGTTGAGGGTATAGGGTTAAGTGTATAGGGTATAGGGATTAGGTTTTAAGATATTAGGTATAGAGTTGAGGGTATTGAGTTTGGGGTATAGGGTTAAGGGTATAAGGTATAGGGTTAAGGTTTGAGAGTGTAGGGTTTAGAGTTTAAGTATAGGTTTGAGGGTATAGGGTTGAGGGATAATGCTCAGGGTTTAGGGTATAAGGTTGAGGGTATAGGGTACATGGGTGAGGGTTGAGGATGTAGGGTTTAGGGTTTAAGGTATACAATTGAGGGTTGAGAGATAGTATTCAAGGTTGAGGGTATAGGGTTAAGTGTATAGGGTATAGGGATTAGGGTTTAGGATATTGGGTATAGGGATGAGGGTATTAGATTTAGGACCTATAGGTTTGAGGGTATAAGTTATAGGGTTGAGGGTTGAGAGTGTAGGGTTTAGGGTTTAAGTATAGGGTTGAGGGATAATGTTCAAGGTTTAGGGTATAAGGTTGATGGTATAGGGTATAGGGATGAGGGTTGAGGGTGTAGGGTTTAGGGTTTAAGGTATAAGGTTGAGGATTGAGGGATAATGTTTAGGTTTAAGGTTATAGGGTTAAGTGTTTAGGATATAGGGATTAGGGTTTAGGATATTGGGTATAAGGTTGAGGGTATCAGGTTTAGGGTTTAGGGTATGAGGTATAGGGTTGAGGGTTGAGAGTGTATGATTTAGGGATTGAGTATATGATTGAGGGTATAGGGTTGAGGGATAATGTTCAGGGTTTAGGGTATAAATATTGGAGAAATATCCTTCCAACCCTCCAATTATTGCATACATAAAGTTTTCATTAACAACATAGAAATTGGTATAACTATCCTCTAACTTGAACTGAGGATAATGTTCATAAGTTGTCACCTCCCCAAGCTAGAAGGAACCTACTCTGTTTAACCCTAGAAAAGTGGATTGAGTAGCTAGTAAGTACACCAAGTATGATGTCATATAGAACTTGGTGGTTTGAAGGATAGTCTTTAATTGCTCGTGTATGGTGTCACTGATTAGGGTGGCCCAATCAGTTTTTGTGCTCTTGCTATCATTGATGGTTAGGATAAACTTAACCATCCACAAGTATAAATACCTAGCATGAGGGTACCCAAACACTTTGCTTAGTAAGACAATTAAGTATTTTATATGCTCTCGGAATTCACTTCTGTGTTGGACCGTGTCCATTTTAAGGTTCATCTTCCTGGGATTAATCAGAATCTGGTTGTTGATGAGGTTGAGGTTGCTTTCCTCATTGTTGTCAAAATAGTCTATCTCTTTCTTCATGTCAATAGCATCATATTGGGGAGAGGCAGGGATCCTAAAGACTCTTTCAATCATGTCCACACTTACATCAAATACTACCTCTCTTGTTGATCCCATTATCATTCTATGTTTATGATCATAGTAATGAGCACATGTTAGCACCAGCTCTAGGGATTGATAGTTAGTGAGAAAGCAACTACCTCCACTAATCTAGAATTGGCCACTGCTGCGGCTGCACATGTCTTGGTTTCTTCATCATAGATTCTCTATTTGAATTCATCTATACCCACATGTCCTAGGTCAATGTCTCCAATTTCAGTATAGGGAGAGAACATCATGGATGGAGGGTGGTAAACTTTGTATTGGTACTTCATTTTTGCAGGATCCTTTGGTGGCATATCTCCTACATATAAAAGCACCATGTGTCAACCTAATCCACAATACATACCTTTAAAGAGGTGACTTACCTTTTAACCAAGCTATATGAACTAATAAATAACTTAGAATATGAAGAAATGACTTGTTAAAAGAGTTTCTAAATCAAAATAGGATTTTCTGGGGATCAATCCTTGGGCCTAACCTTTACAACCTACCAAAGGGCTAAAACGACTTGAATGAAGTAAATCAGAATTCTACTTTTCGTCCATCGAGAGTCGGGAGTCGGGAATTCAGTCTATTATTTTCATATAATGAAAGTAAACATCAAGAGGAATCCCCAACCAGTGATACTTTAAAATAGGTTACAACCTTTCAAGTTTTGAGAGTTGGTATTGTGCCTTGTATCTTATTGGTAATAATAAATTAGTAGGAAGTTTTGATGAGTGACACCCAAAAAACCATTTAAGACTTTTGGGAGTTAGGTATCAGGCATGTCCTTTAACTTTGTCCATGATTTTAATATTTTGTAAGGGTTGATCCTGATGTTTGACTTCTAAATTTCTTACTCTATTTTGGGGATTGGAATTCATATATTTCATTTAATACTTCACTAAAATACGTTGGAGATAAACTTGTGACAAATAGAATCCAACATACTTAACTCATTCTGACAAAGCTTCTTCTCTTATGGCATCGAGGGTCGAGGATTGGGCATGTTGCTTTACTTGTACCTCAATAAGAAGTTAATTGAAAAGGATATGTCCTATTAGAAACCTCTGAAAACTTTCAAAAACATAAGCTTTTCACTAAGGCTTATAGATCAGGTTTTGGGCATCGAGACTTTGGCTTACCATTTATCAAACCATAAGTAAAACACAACCATTAATACTGAAACCCAGAACTCAAAACTTGAATATCAAAAAAATATAACGTAGAGAAAGGTTGGTTGTTGGTGTATGGGGATCGGTGATACGACAATCGGGGATCGGTGATGCGGCCTAAATGCATAATACATAGATGCTTTTAAAGAGTAAACTAAATAGTCAAGATTCAACACCCGAAAATAGAAATCACTTTAAAATACACTAAGGTAGAAAATACTTAGCAAGGACGGAGCCCCACACTCGATCAAATAATGTCATAAACATCCTTGATTGGCATATCAAGACCAAAATAAATTCATTGATTCCAAAGGGTGAAAAAATAAGGGGAAATGAGGAAAAAATAGAAAAAAAGGGAAGAACACCAAATCAATTTAAAAGCAACAAACAAAAAACCCCACACCCAAAAACTAGGAAAATGCTATGAATCAAAGTAATAAATGAGAGAAATCATGGATCCTACTTGGAGAAAGAACATAGGAGAAAAGGTGAACATGGGTGAGCACAAAACCATGAAGAAGCAACACAAAATGAATAAAAACCGAAGTAAGGAACACTAAACCAACACAAGCATATGATAATGGTGGAAAAAAACACGTTCAAGGGTTTTTTGTACAAGTTCGCGAGGAGTTGCAGAGCTCAAAATAATTAAAATGTTCAAGGTAAGTGATGAAATGGTCACTCATAAACCTGTAAATTGATTTGGTGATCCCAACCACCTTCTATTAATTTCCCATTAAATGCATTGCTAGTGAATTGAATATTCTTGATGGATGTTACCAACACGGTAGTTGAGGCGATAAGAGGTTGTCACCGTTGGGATTTTGAGATCATGGATCCACTTCACTGAATATCCGAACATGAAAAAATTTGAATTGATGACAACCAACATGGAGTGATGAACAAACATCAGAGGTCAGGCCAAATCCATATGGCATGCTAGTATGGAGAAGCTTGAAATCCCAAAGCCCAACAAGACACTTAAAAGAAAGGGGAAATGAAAAAGGAAGAAGGAAAGAGAGGGAAAGGAAAGGAAGGAGAAAAGGAAAAGGAAAGAAAGAAATGAAAGAAACAAAATAAAACAAAGAAAGAATGAGAGAAAATGACACAAAAATAAGAGGCCCCCCCGATATTGTCGAAAACAAAATGGGGTGTGAGTGCAAGGCACAAAAACTCTATTTTTTCATTCTTTCCAAATACACAAGGAATATGGAGAGGAATTTGGTTCCAAAATTCCCTGATGATAGGATGGTGAAAAGGAGAGATATTAATCCAACTTGTAACATAAAAAAACTCTAAAATAATGAGGAAAGATTCAATTTACTTCAATCTTGGATAAATCCTCCTCCCAAACTTCTTGAGAAAATATATAGTGAAAGAACATATGGTCCATAGAATCCTCATCAAAACAACATAAGATACATCTTTTAGCAAGTTGAAAACCTCATTTGATAAGGTTGTCAAGAGTAAGGATTTTATTATGCAAAGTAGCCCACCAAAAAAATATATTTTAAGAATGAATCTATAATTCCATATCAATATCTAGTCAAAATAAGGGATATTAGTATCATTAGAAATAATTCTATAAGTTGAATCCATAGAAAAAGGCTAGAAGAATGGGGGTCCACATAAACTCATCTTCTCTAGGAGTGCAGAAAGTACAATTCCCAATAACATGTAGGAATTGATCAGTCAAATCATTCCTCCTAGACAATTAAGAGTAAAAAAATTTCACTTAGTAATTTTACCAATGTAATCAATATAACCATTCAGGTGCATACCATTCAACCTTATCAATTGCCCTGTTAGACTAGATTTTTTTTAATAGAGAACAATGGAGGGCCATCTTGTCATTTATCTTCCCAAAAATTAATCCTTTTTCCATTTCCCAATCTCCAACTTAGACCTTGTTTTATCGGATTTCTAATTTTTAGCAAGTTTTTCTAGATCACAGAGCCATTGGGAAGAGAAGAAGAGGAAAGGAAACAACAATGATCCTTGTTTTCGAGATACTTAGCTTTTAATATAAGGGCCCAATATTTATCAATCGCTAGAAGGTTTCATCCAAATTTAGATAATAAGGATTTGTTAAAAAATTGTAGCCTCCTATAACCTAAACCTCCATTCTCTTTAATTTTGCAAAGAATATCCTAGTTCACAAGAGCAATCTTATTTTATTCTTTAGTACTTGTCCAAAGATTTTTTTTTGAATCTTCTCAACCCTCTCTGCCATGAAAGCAAGGATCTTAAATAAGGAAAGATAATAAATAGGGATATTTTGTAAAGAATATTTTAGAAGTTGATATTTTCCATCTTGGCTAAGTAATTTTCCTTTCAAGGTAACCAAATTTTTTTGGACTCTCTCAACAATTCCATTGCAATAGTTATTTTTCAAATTCTTAGTTGAGAAAGGAAGACCTAGATAGGTAGTAGGGAGGTTCACTTTTTGACACCCCAAAAAATTGACAATCTTGTTTTAAAGGGAAGCATCAATATTAAAGAAATATAAAACACTCTTAGTGTAATTATTATGTTGACTTGAAGGATTGGCATAATTATTTAACAAATTATTCACTATCTAGCTTCAACTATAGAAGAGGACCCAAAAAGTATAGGGTCATCCAAAAATGTTGATGAGATGAAGAGGTTAAGGAAGAAGTAGCTTGGACCCCCTTAAGTACTCTAGAAGCAATAAAATTATCAATATTTCTCCTCAAAATTTTAACAACAATAATAAAAAGGTAAGGGGAGATAGGATCACCTTGCCTAAGATCCCTTCCACTAGGAAGAAAACCCCTTGGAATACTGTTAACAAGGAACACATACTTAGGAGTAGAGACATACTCTTTAATAATTTGTAGAATCCTCCACTTAAATATAAAATTTTGAAGGACAAAAATAAAGAAATACTAGGACTCTCTATCATAAGCTTTAGAAATACCCAATTTGAGGGCCATACCTAGTTTTTTTTTATTATCAACTGAGTGGATGATTTTGTGAGTAGTGGGGACAATATCCAAGATCTATTGCCCTAGAACAAAATCTTTTTTTATTAAGGGAAATAAGAAGTTGGAGGAAAGGTTTTAATTTGAAAACCATAAGCTTAGAGAAAATTGTATGAACAGTGTTGCAAAGACTTATAGATCTAAAGTCTAAAAAGGTACTCACTTCTTCCTTTTTAGGCACCAAAATAATAAAGGTAGTGCTAATCTATTTTACAATTTTAACAAAATTGAAAAAATCTCTAGAAGAATCAACAAGATTGTGACTTATAATATCTCAAAAGTCTTGAAAGAAAAAAGGAGGAAAACTAGCTAGGTCCAAAGGAAAAAAAATAGCTCTCGCTTCTTCCTCAGTGATGTCATTAACCTTGAAATCATTATCTCTCACTTAGCACATTAAGAGTTACATCAAAAATATCATCTTGACCACTAATATCCACTGAATGATCCTGAATGGTCCTTGAAAGAAGGAAACAACAACCTCAACAATCTACTCATCAATAATAAATTGGTGCCATCTATATTGACCATATTTTTTATGCATTTCTCCTTCAATGTTTGAGGGTAAATTGATGAAAAAAATGAGTATTCCTATTTCCTTTAGTAAGCCATTAGATATGAGACTTTTGCTTCCAAAAAAAAAATCTCCAATCATAAGCCTATGACATTCCTATCTTGGGTTTTCTCCTTATGAAATGTCTCCATATCAAAGGCCCCAACACCCATTTTGTCTTTTATATCCTTCAATTCCTTAGACAATTGATCTTTTTTGTGAAGGATATTTCCAAAAGAGAATCTATTCTAGCCTCTAATGTTATTTTTCACTAGCTTGATTTTATGAGCCAGAAAGAACATGGGAGATCCTTGAATAGGAATATTCCACCAATTTGAAATCAATTTTCTAAAATCCAGGTGAGTTGCCCGCATAATTTCATATATAAAAGGATAAGGTCTTTTTCTTATTTGATTATCCCATTACAAGAGAAGAGGATGATGACCAAATCCCACTCTAGGGAGAGCCTTGAGGCTAAGACTGGGAAAAATATTCCAAGTATTTGAGATTAAGAACTTTTCTAGCTTAACTTTTATAAGGTTATTCCCCATTCTTCCATTAGAATAATTAAAAGAAGTTTCTTGGAGATCCAAATCCATGAGACTAGTAGATGACAAGAAATCAACAAAATCCACCATGCTTTTAAAATAACCATCAAGACCTAACTTTTTCAAAGGAAAAATTGGGGTATTAAAATCTCTTGCAATCATCCAATTATAATAAATTTGACCATATATCACATTGGTGAGTTTATCCCATGCAGTCCTAGAATTAGGAGCATAGGCATTGATCATAATCCAATTATCATTATAAATCAAGTTTGTAAAGGACACTATCAAGTTGTTTCTATAATAAATCACCTTTATCCCTGAGAGACAAACATGATTTCTCATAATCACAATTCCTCCTAAGGCAACATCTATATGGCTAATACAAAACTCAACAACAGGCCAAATTTTACCAACAATCTAGGAAAAAGTAGAATCATTCATTTTAACCTCCTGAATGAGGAGGATATCAATCTTATTATCAATTATAAAACTCTTAATTTACATGATTCTTATGGGGGATATTAAGCCCTCTAAAATTCTAGGAAGTAATATTCATAAGGATAACAAAAAAACTCACTCCCAACTAATAACATAAAATCAAACTCATACTATTTATTCTTATAGTGTCATAAATTGTCACCCTCGACAATTTCACACTATGTTTTTCTCCCCCTAAATTATTAAGCCTAATTGAGTCCCTAATTTCCTAAAATTATGCATTTTATACCCCATTTGTACCACATTTAATAAATTGCAAGCATTGAATAAATGCATACAACTCATATGTTGCCCCCGACACTTAATGTCCTATAAATCAGGGCCAAGACCCATTCACCCAAGGGCATATGGGTTCCCCTCCTTAGCTAGGACCTAATTTTGGGCATGTTGGAGTGCCCATTTTAACATTCAAATTTCAAATGTTGGCTATCAGGATTTGATTCTTGGGAAAGTAGAAAAATGCCTATAAATACCTAGTTAAATGCCTATATTACATCATTTGAACATTAAGTGAAATGATCTAGCATTATCAAGCAATCTGAGGTGAACATTGAGAGCAAGTCAAGAGCAACATTTTAGTGATTTATTGCAGCGATTCAAGATCCAACATCATGTCAAATTCTATGTGTGTTCATGTTGTCATTATTTTGTGAAGGCTAACTCTTTTGTAGGTCTCCAAAGCATTCAAGCATTCAAGAAAGAAAGGTCAATACCTTGAGGTGATATGTATGACTTTATTCCTTCAAGGAAGCCACTAAAGGGTGGTGAGTTGTAGCACTTTGTGATTTTATCATTCTTTCCTATCCATTTATCCATTTATCATTGAGATTGCAATTGTGGAAGTGGAAACACTTACACAAGGTTTAACTGAGGCAAGCCCCTAAAATGGCCCAACATTTTCTCTCTTTGTGAATGTACAGATTTCAGGTTGAAGAGGATCGAAGAAAGAATGAATTCAAATTGTCCATTGTTGCATTCAAAGCCCTAAATATTGCCAAGCCACATAAACTCAATTATAGAATTATCTGAAAACATTATGACAACTTTGCAGACAAAAAATAGAAGCTCATATCTATCATTAGAGGAGCCCAAAAGTAGAGTAGGAAACCCTATCAGAGACCCACACACCTTGAGGCATCCCATTCCTCTTATTCAGCTTCAAACTAACTTTTCAAGATAGGTACACAATCTCTTACACTTTTTGGATCTTCCTGCAAATTGTTGTCTCAATCTGTTATTTGTCAAGATCTTGCATTTCATGCACATTAAGGAATATATTCTAATTAGTTTAATCAATTCCAATCCATTCCAATCCATTTCCAGTCCCCTAAAAGAAAGAGATCCAGGTCTAATTGGCTCACCTTCATGGTTGATAGTAAATCTATTCACCTTGTTGATCTCCCTCTCAGATGAAATATAGGAAAAGACGAAAAGGCCCACCCAAAACACCCCCTTATTATCATAGGTTCTTTGCATTGAGGACATAGGATCCCTTTATTATTTGTTTCATTTTGGTGAACCCAAATTTTTAACATCATAAACCTTCTAAAAATTGTATTCATTCATTCTAGATCTAAGCTTTGCATTACATTGCTTTGCATCTTTCATTTAGGGTTTCATATTTGCATCATAAAAGAGTCATAAAAATTCAAAAATATTACATCATAACTTGCATTAAGGTGTGTTTCAATCATTTAGACTAGATTTTCATCCAAAATTGCACTCGTAACTATTACTTTTTATTTTCACATTATCACACATTTGCATCTCATTTACATTGATTTTAAAAAAAAAGCTAATTTCAAACATGTAAATGGAGATACAAATATCAACCTTAAACAACTTAAACATTCAATTTTTCAATTTTCAAATCCCCTATCAAGGACTTAGACACCCTTGGGCGACTTTGTCCTTCTATAGTTGCAACAACAAACCTTTTCATTGTTGTTTGTCTCTATCTGGTTAGTTTGTATGTACTTGTAGATCTTTGTTTAAGAATCCATAATTGCATGTTTCTAGCAATTTTGCATATAGTTCATAAAGGTGAAAGAAAGTGCATTATCAGTACTTTAAAATTACATCAAAATAATCATTTCTAGGTTTTTGTATTTTAGAATCAGTTAATTATTGCATTTGAAATCTAAATTTTGCATTCAAATTTGTGCAAACATCTTCGACATCATTGTATACTTGCATTTTACATCAAATTGGCATAAATTAAGAAAATTCTAGAAAATTATTAATGATTACAACTATTTGCAAGTAGAATAAAAATCTTTAAGCAATGTAATAAATAGTCAGATTTGAATTTTCAGAACCCTTGTTTAGGACTCAAACACCCCTAGGTGAATTTTTGTTGTTAATCAAGGCATAAGTTAGTTTTCTATGGCATAATATTCTTAGTAGCCTCTATCCAAATCTATTGTCTATTCCTAGTTACATGTTGAATAATGGTCTAAAACACATTACAAAGTATCATATCATCATGGCTTGGTGTTTTGGTAAAGTTTGGATGTCCTTGAAGTCCTTGGTTGATGTTTCAACTTGTGTGTTTGGAAATGACCTTAACTTTGATAACAATATTCATGATATGTCATCTCCTATTACAATTATTTTGGATGTCCTAGGTCAAGATGAAGAGAGCATGCATGAGTTCATACAAAATTCATTACATAACCTTGAGAATAATGCAACCGTTTATCCCTCAATGCAATGGCCCACTACTCCATACCAACAACATCTTTCCATAACAACATGCATGGAGATACCTACCAATAACAACCACATGGAAGACACATCAACTAATCCCCAATCATATGAGCATAAAGTCACAAACACACCCATTAACTTGGAATAAAGTTATGGACAAGGCTTTAGAATCTTGAGAAAACAAGGATATGCCATAAGTAATGAGCATGAAATCCATTCCCTCTTGGAAAAAACACCATCAGAAGAGACTAAGGGATTAGGTTACCAAGGTACTCCACTTGTGCATCAAAAATTTGTTTTGGACAAGAAAGAAATATAAGCTTAAGAAATTACATTTCTTACATCCTATATCCAAGACTGAAGAGGCATTAGATACACTTGTAGACTCGGGTTTAATTACACTACCTCCTATGTTCAAAAGAAAAACCAATAAACAAAAGGACACAAATACATCCTACTGTGCATATATCATAGAATATTTGGACACGATACAGATGAATGTTATGCTTTAAAGAAAAAATTGAAGAATTTGATCCTTATGTGGATCAATTTGATCATATAATTGATTAACATGCACACACTTTGCTCCTTGCCATGTAGTATTTTCAATATCACATAATTATCACTACCATACATGGGGGTATAAACTTCACTTTATGCAATCATAGTTCATTTCGTAAGGATTAGCATATCATAATCCATTTGGCTCACCTTTTTCCTTACACTTGGGGGGCAAGGGGTTAGGTAGCCTTGTCCAAGTGCATTCCTTCTAGCAAGGGATCCATCTTTATATTCTTAAAATGCTAGTATAGCAAGTACACTAACATTTTAAGGGGGGCATATGGTCCCTTCGCTCATTTTTTTCATAAGAAATGGTTCCTTCTTAGTGAGGATGGCATACATCTCCTAAGAAGTGTGACCTTGTTAATCAAAGTGTGGCATTCTTGATCTATGTTAGTTTCTCTTTGTGGTGATATCAGGCTTGATATCCCTCGAGAGTGTGACCCTTCTTGGCATATAACATTCCCCTTGGTGGTAATGCTATGACTAGTATTCCCTAAGGTATGATTTTTTTGTTACATGACTTGTGCTCTCTTGGTGGTGATGTCATGTGTGGTATCTCCTAAGGTATGACCTTTCATGTATTAAGCAAAGCCCCTTTTTTACTTTTTCTAAATCATCTCTTGTGGTGTTGTTGTCATAACACCCCTTGAGTTCTTAGCCTTATCCTATCATTATTTATGCACCCCTCGAGGTGAGTCTGGTTCGTCCCCTGAGATGTTCAAATTTATGCACCCCCAGAGGCGAGTTTGATATTTTTGCTTCACTATGTTCATAGGCATTAAACTTAGTGTTGCATTAACATAGAATCTTGATCATTTTGTAGCACCTTATCAGAGCTATCAAGGAGTATAACTCTTGGTATGGTTATGGGTACACACCTAGTGAAAAATGATCCTCACTAGACCTTGTGTGTTTCTCATTTTTATACCTTGTCCTGGGGGCTCACCTAGTGAATATTGGACTTCACTAGCTCGTGTTGCCTTTCGGTTTGTGATTCACCTAAAAGATGTCAAAATTTTCTATGGTGTGAGTCATGAATTCCTTTTCACATGGCCGCTGAGCATAACACACATCGCTTGCCAGTGGAGCTATGTGTTTCATAAGTTTTTAGAATAACACAACTTGCTAGCCTTATGGAACTCATCATATTACATGGACACTTAGCATAATACAACATGTTAGCCATTGGATCCATATGGCTCATGAGTGATGTGGAATAACACAACTTGTTGATCGTCATAGGAGAATTCATTTATTCGATGGATGAAATTTGGTATTTGAGACAATTTAAGACTGAGGTCTCTTTAAATACCTTACCGGATCGAATCCTTTTAGTACTAACCTTGTGTTTTGTTATGTGTCTTCTTCCTATTTGCATTGTGTTTTTGTTATGTGTCTTCTTCCTGTTTGCATTGTGTTTTTGTTTATTTTTTTATCATAAATATGTTATGTTATGTCATATATTTTGATCATGTATACTTCATGTTTTCGTCATGTATGTTTGTGTATATTGTCTTGTTGCATTCCATACATGTGTGTTCCTTTGTGCTTATGTTCGTTTGCCATGGGATCTTGGATCTTGGGGGCTTGATCACCTCCCTTGATCCTTAGCCATCCTATCTCTTCAACATTTGTACATTCAAACCCCTCTTGACATATATTTTCTAATTTAGTGTGAGTCTAAGCGTAAGTTCATACTCTCACTAAAGTGGGGCTAAATGTAGTGTCATAAATTATCACCCATGCGGTGATCCCACAAAGCTGGTTTACAATTTCTGGGAGATTCTATTTTTGCTGAAATCACATATTTTTAGAAAATATAATGATTTAAGCCTTAAAAAGTTCCATTTAAAGCATTCCAATTGAAGAGGGTTTGATCAAACTACCTTAGATCAAACCCCCTTGGATAAAACCCTGCAAGTTTTAAACCATACCTATAATGGAGTCTCCTTTACACCTATCAAAATGTTGATAAAAAACCACTTTTGATTTACCTTTTGGAGGATCAAATGAATTCATTTAAAATTTATTTTTTGTAAGTATGTAGTCCTTATTATAAGCTTCCCAAAAAGTAAAATTTTAAATAAATTTAATTTAATTATTATATTTATTTTTTATTTCTTGTGAATGTAGGTTTTTCATCGAAAATCAAGCTCTTTGTTCTACACATGTGGAAAAATAGTAGATTATCTATTTTTTTTTAAATATGAGTGCACCAGATATTGAAGTCCTTGATCCAACAAAAAAATAAATTGAATTTCGATACATACAAAAAAGTTACGCGTTATACGGTCGCGCTATATCTAAATTGTAATTGGTTTGACTTCGAAACTTGATTAAAGAAAAAATATTCAATTAAAACTATCTAACCAAGTGGAAGCACTAGATATCAGAGTTAGAAAACTAAATTTGAAAGAACTAGAATTTTATCCTTCATGGAAAAAAAGTTATGCATTATAAGGTGAGTGTCACTTTTTAAAAATGTTGTTTTCTGAAAAAAACTAGTTTTCAAGGGAGATGGAAAAAGAAGTGCAATATGATTCCAAAAATTTTGAAAAAAATATATTTAGAATCTACAGAAAAAATTTCACAAAACTCTAGTTTGCATCATCTTCAAATTCCTCGCGGTTTAGCCACTATAGGTGCCTGGAAGTGAAGATTTAGTTGAAAAAATTATTTCAGTGTCCAGTTTGGCCAAAAATTGTAAACCACTATTGTGGGATCACCCCGTGACAATTTCACACTATGTTTTTCTCCCCCTAAATTATTGAGCGTAATTGAGTCCCTAATTTCCTAAAATTATTCATTTCATAGCCCATTTGTACCACTTTTTAATAAATTGCAAGCATTGAATAAATGCATACAACTCATATGTTGCCTCGAACACTTAATGTCCTAGAAACCAGGGCCAAGACCCATTCACCCAAGGGCGTATGGGTCCCCCTCCTTAGCAAAGACCTAATTTTGGGCATGCCAAAGTGGCCATATTAACATTCAAAATTTAAATTTAAAATGTTGGCTATCGAGATTTAATTCTCAGGAAATTAGAGAAATGCCTATAAATACCTAGTTATTGCATCATTTGAACATTAAGTGAAATGATCTAGTATTATCAAGAAAAATGTGAACATTGAGGGCAAGTCAAGAGCAACATAATTTCAGTAATTTATTGCAGCAATTGAAGATCCAACATCATGTCAAATTCTATGTGTGTTCATGTTCTCATTGTTTTGTGAAAGCTAACTCTTTTATAGGTCTCCAAAGCATTCAAGAATTCAAGAAATAAATTCTATGTGTGTTCATATTCTCAACAAAAGAGTCAAACCCCAGTTCCACTTACAAAGTGATAGGTTATTTCTATGACCATTATCAAAGAACCAAGTGAATATTCTCAACATTTTAATCAAAACCTCTTTATTAGAAAATCTAAACAAAAAAAACCATCAACCATAGCATTGACTAAGACCATATCCTTCAACTTCTATATCTCAACTAACCTTTTACACACTAAATCAATGTTTGGTTTAAAATAAAAAGGTTTACCAACCTATGTATTATCCATAGTAGAAATAGCTTCATCCATCAAAAGGACTAGAAGGTTAACCACGCTACCCTCCTTAGAAAGTTGAACAGTGGGAACAACACTTCCTTCTATCTTAATAAACTTGGATCTAACAATTTATCAACCCAAGATGGGTGGCCCACCTCAAAAGAAACAACTTCTTGAACTAGTATTATAGAGACAACATCTAACGTTTGAGCCTTTGAAACAACACCAAAAATATTTATTGGATAAAAATTATTTAAGAATGTGCATTAGAAACAACAATCATGTCTTGGGAAGCACTTGACGCCCCCCTTGAGCAACCCTCCATTTTGTAGAATCCGACCAAAAGTTACAAAAAAATCAAACCCTAATAGAGTGCATCCTCAATAACCTCATGATTATGAAATATTATATGTTGTAACATTGCTTTCACAAATTTCTTTAATGACACCTTGCATTAATTATTTTACAAACATTGAACATCAACATTACTTAAATTTCCAAAAAATGTCACATAAAGTAGCATATTTTCAAAAGAGATAATAAATTGATGGTGTTGGATGATCCTTCCTTTAAGATCAAGACTAATATTTTATTAATTAATTTTTAAAATGATATCTCATTTATTTAACCAATAGTTTGTGACCATCAATTTTGTCCACATGGCTTCATATCCATAATTTAAACTTCACAATATAATATATTCAAAATAAATAAAATACTTTATCAAGCATAAATTAAATAGTATAAGTTTGATTCCTCATGACATCACGTATCCACATGATATTCTTTCCTTTAATACTTGGCATCAATCAAAACTTAGATGCTTACGGACATGTAAATCAATGGCAGTGGGAGACTAGGTAACTAATAACGTGATGAAAACTAAATCCTTTGATACTCCACAACCTATTATAGAAAGCCACATGTCTTACACAATTTATTTGGGTCCTTCACAAATGTATATTGAGTTCTAAACAATCAATGGCATTGATGATATTATTTCATCAAAGAATTATCAAAGTGAAAAATAAGAAATCATCTAATGAGCCATGAGCATCAATTAAATGAAATGCCCACTTAGATTATAACACATACTTTGTTTAATACTTGAGTTACCAAATTAGCATGCTTTATTACCACAATATTGACTATTTATTTCAAAATTCAAGGAAAATCAATTATTATGAAGGAAACCTTCCACCACCTTTTTTACTTGCAACATAATATTGATTTCAAGAACTAGTCACAAAGTTCCATGACCACAAATTGTTTCACTTGATTTTCTATAACTTTTGATTCATTAAACCCTATTTTGATCAATAGTCCAGGCTCATGTTCCATTTAATTCAACGTCATTTGTTTGGCCTACCCTTAGAAATGAATATGGTATAGTTAGTGGATATCTTGTAATGTATAATTGTTTTCCACATAACCACAAGCTCCTCTTTGTAGGTGCATGCACACTTTTATCTTGCAAAATGTACTTTTGATATAGACATGCTACCATTTGGCACATTTAATAATTTTGACATTAGTCAATCTTTGAACACATTATTTGTGTTATATATAACATAACTAATGATGTGAATTAGCTTGGTTAATTAGGTGAGGCTTATTATTAGTCCAATTAATCCATTGATGTACATAAAACACATGTATCCAATTACCTATAAGTCAAACCAATTAGTAAAATGAAAACTAACTATAAAATAAGAATTTACATTTTTGTTTGAAAATTAATAGACTAATTCACCATTAAAAAATAAAATATCTTTTGACCAAAACACATACCAAATATATTTTTTCAAAATAAAAAATAAATTGTTGAAAATATCAAACATAATTTTAAAAAAATTTAAAAAATAAAATCAATTATCAATATAATGATTCATGTACATAATACTCAAAGCAATTATTATAACTACTTACAATTTGCCTCCTAGATGAAGTTGTTGAACGTTGGTATCTATCATTGTTAAAAGAGAGTTAGAAGGAGAGAAAAAATGAGATGTTTCCAAAATTTATAACGAGCTTCCATGAATAGGAATGACATCACTCCTACCAGCATAGTTAGCTAGAGAATTAGCATCCTTGTTGGCTTCCCTATGTACACACATGCTTAATATTGAAGGATCCTAACCTATCAGAAAAAGGCCATGACTATAATCAAAGAACCTTTAGTTTCTCTAATGATGTATCTAGTGTTGGAAGGGCCAAAATTTACTTTCAAAATACTATCAAAGTTCATTTTAACTTAGCCATCCAGAGTCGGCTGCAACTTTGCTTGTTCCCTTTATTTATAGGTAGAGTTATCTCTATTAATCATTTAAACAAGGAAATGAGAATTGTTCATTTCAAAAGAGTTGCATTATTTACAATTTATTTTAAAATGACTGTACATGTGTTATATATATTAATCACATAAAATATATATGTATCTATATAAAACTATATTGAGAAAAAACATACTTGAATGAAAAGGGAGATAAAAACTAATCATTATAAAGAATGAATATAAGTGGTTTGTATAAAAAATAATAATAATTATTTAAAAACATAGTCTGCATGGGTAGCTGAGTTGGCTTGGGCCGTGGGTTTGCTCCCTTGAGGTTTCGGGTTCGACTCCGCTCCCGGGTTTAAGAGATGGGCTGCTAGCGGGTGGTAGCGTTCCACCCATAGGGGACTAGTCTCCCCTCAGCTCAACCCTCTAAGCGCTGGGCTGGGTCGTGGGGACTAGTCTCGCCTCAGCTCACCCCTTTGGATGCTGGACCCACAGGGGACTAGTCTTGCCTCAGCTTGACCCTCTGGGCACTGGGTTGGGTCATGGGAACTAGTCTTGCCTCAACTCATCCCTTTGGATGCTGGGTTGGGTCGTGGGGATCGCGGAGTTACCTCTGTGTAAAAAAACATATAAATTTAAAAACATATTATTCCAATTAATAATAAGTTATTACAGAACAAATTGAAAATTTAATAAAGATTATCTTGTAAATTTTATATTAAATCAAAACTATGTTTGTATATATTCATACAAAGAAAATTTAATATTTCTTAGCAATTAAAATTGTCAAATTTACAGATTTATAATTTATGATTTATCAGTTTTCTTAACTGTAAAACACTACTCTAAATTTATTTAAAAAATCAAAGATGTTAATAATGAAAGGTCCATCGATAATTTTAAGAGTTTGTTGGAGATCGCTACATTCAAACCACCTTGATTGATTTTATGTTTTGTAGATTTTTAAACTGTAAAATAATGCCCTATTTTAAAAAAAAAAAAACACAGACCACAGGTCATCAAATTCCGAGCCTCCAAAGCCATATGTTCAATAAATATTCCATCATAACATAATAACTCCATTTAGGTAAGTGAAGATCATATCTATGCTTTGGCATCAGCAGTTGTAAGTAATAGTATCAGTTTTTCAACATATAAACATAACTGGCACTGGTTGTGGCCTTTAAAGAACAAGCTTTCGATCATTCAATGGAAGAATCTATTGATGGATAGAAAATCATAAGATACAAAATTTGTGAATCTTGTCATATAAGAGCCTATGGTCATAGTAAGTAGATTTGCTGACTTGTAAAGATTTTAATGTAGAAGATGTAAATCATTCTTTGGCAATAGGAATTAGAAAGTTCTAAGTTAAGAGGCCTTTACCTTTAAGAAGAAAAACCTGAAAACAAAAAATACATAGAACTCAAAAAGAAGTTTGAGATGTACATGGAGTGAATAAATGAGATGAGCTGCTTTTTCATCTCCCTCAAAGCCTCCAAAAAGACTCATAGACGTTGTATGTAGATATTTTGAAAGCCTTTGAGGGAGAGTTAACAGCAGATCCCTCATACTTCTCCTCAAAATCCATGCAGCACCTCCACAAGCTGAAGTAGTAACAGAATGTCAACCGAATTATTGGCATTTTACTATTGAGAACTATCAGTCCAGTTCCACTAATGACTTTCAAAAAAGTCACTATGATTAAAGAGGATGACAAGCTTATCTGCATAAAATCTCCAGTAGATTGACTGATACCATTTCTCTTCTCGTGTCATTTCACTTCATGCATGTTAATCTGTATTCCTTTCACCAGTAAAAGCTTTTCAAGACATGCTAGTACATTTGGGAATCATGTCACCAAGATCAAAACAAATAAGTTGACCTTTCACATCAATTTTCAATTCCAAACTTTTATTGAGAATATAATAGAATAACTTTAGCTTGAAACATTCTCCAGAGATTCTACATTAGGAAAGGTAATTGACGAGTTATGTGAGCATCATAATAGGCATATTTCAGAGCAATGTGATGTAATGAAAAGGAAAAGGCACCAACAAGCACAATGCACCTGTCAAAGTGCGTAAAATATATATTTTCTTTTATCTTGATAAAATTTGGCTGCTTTTCATTGGATGTCGAATAAGATCTCTGATATGAAACCAATTTCATGGGATCCTCCACAATTGCTTTTTTAATATATTCTGGCCTTACTTTGTCTTATAAATATTGCAGTTTACAGTATTTTCATGTAAGTTAAGCCTCTCATTCTTGCATTATATTCTTTGAGGGTGCTGATTTGATACGGAGAAAGTTGGTCTTACCTCTCCCTCAATGGCTTCTGAAATATCATAACAGAGCAATTGAATGAAATATTTTTTATGCCATTGACAAAAGAGGTTAAAGCTAACTGCCTCCATTATTGCTGATATTGTCGACGAAGCAGACATGCAATATTGTCTCAAGTTATGTTTGCAAATGTATTCAAGGGATTTAAATAGAAAAGAAATGTTCGTAAATGAATTAAAGGGATTTAAATACACAATGGAAATGCGATATTATGTTTGAAAGACTTAAAATATTTTTAAGAGGTGAAGAAAGAAAAAAATGAATAATGAGATATATTTTTTTAATTGTTTTAATAATTTGTTGGTATTGGGAGTTCTAACTAGAGGTGTATGAATAATTGATCACTTTTGATTTAGTGTCAGGATTTAATGGTATTTGTTAAACTAAAATCATTCATGACATGATATTGATCTCATCCCTTTAAAGCATCACGTCTTGCATCCAACAAGACCTTTGGTGGATTCTTTAAAAATCATTCAACGTTACCAATAGACCAATGACCACTTGATTTTCATTGTCAATATAAAAAATGTGAAAAAATAATAGGTAATGCAATTTATGTTAAAAATAATTTTATAACAATATTATTTCTTGATAAATTTGAACTAAGTGAAGGTAAACATATTTTCTTTGAAGATTATATCTCAATATATATTATTTTGTATTGTGTTGAGCTAGAGAGAACAAACATTTTATAACTTATAACTCATGGTAATTTGTCATTACATTAAATATCTATAGGGAAAAAAATCCTATTCTCATTAAATCTAACATGATTGATCCATTACCAACATATATGAATCTTATATGAAAAGTATGTACAACCTCAAAAATATGTTTAATATTAGTTTATAATGCACTAGTAGAACTTATAGAACTTAAGGTGGGAAATATGTCTAATGTAGTGCCCCTCCATGATTTTCCCTTTTATGATGTTGATAAATGTTGTTTTGAGTTGTCTAGCTTAAGTCGGTTGTTAATGTTGTTCTTGATTATTAAGTAAAAGTATTTCAATAGATAGATACAAATATATTTATTAATAATTACGGTTTATAATTAATCTAAAAGCGTAATGGAATATTAAATAAAATAAAATATTATTAAGATGGGTATAAAGTGGATTATTAAATGGAAGTAAAATTAGAGCATGTTTGATAAATAAATTTGTAAATAATTAAAATTATGATGTAATATTAAAATAAAATAATAATATAAGGCCTGAATACGTGAATTTTAAGCAAGATCTAAAGATAGGTTTTGCATGTAACGATTGGTGACTGCTCTACATGGGTAACTGAAAAGACCGGGGATTATGGAGGCGTTTGGTAAGATTTGCAAGGAGATGGAAAAGAAAGGAAGGGAGTATTCTGTGGGAATGGACCATCAAATACGAATGCCAAGAACGCATGGAAGCAAAACTGATTTCAATCTGAGAGGAGAGATACACAATTTATGGACAGTACTCCAAATGGAAGCAGCATGAGAAGTAAGTAAAGTGAAGGAGGAGTGGGTCTTTATTTCGCATGAAATGGGGAGTAATGGAAGCAGAGGAGGATGGAGTTGGAAAGCATGCAGAAAAAGGAGGAGAAAACACATGGAGAAGAAGGGGATTAAGAGATTAGAAGGGAAAACATTGATGTAATGATGTAAAGTCGTAATTCATTATTGAACTTTCTTTTGTAATGAATAATGTTAATGATGTAACTTGTGTATGTTATTTAATGAAATTAATTTTAATATTGGTGATATGTTATGGTTTTTTTTTTTTATTAGTCATTTATGTGGGATGGATTAATGAAATTCTTGTCCTTAGATGAATCTTGTTTAATGAGATGTTAGTGATGAATTGCAATTCTTACTAGTTTAGTTGATGGGATTCTCGTAGCATAGTGATGGAATCTTAGAGGACGTAGTTTTAGAATTCTAGTTATTGTACTTTCTATTATCTTTAGTATTTTGCACTTAAAAAAAAAATTGTACCATTTTCTTAGTGTTTAGCATGTAGTCCTCTAGGGTTTTGTGGCGGGGCATTACATCTAAACTGTCCAAGTAGTGTCTTCACCTATAAAATATTTTATTTAGTACTTTAGTGCTCGTAGAATGGTTAAGGGAAATGTTAAAGTGAATAATTTATGTCCTTGAGGAGTTTCATTTATTTAATATAAATAATATTTTAAATGAAGGATGAACATCTCTAATTATTTAATTAAAAAATAAATTATTTTTAATAACCTTATGGAAAATTAGGTCTTGCACAAATTTCATAGTAAATTAAATGTTGTATAGGTACTATAATAACCACCCTTGGTTACTATTATTTTCCTATTCTTCTATTGTTCATCATAGTTCAAATACTAATTTAATTAGCCAAGCTACTTCTATCCAATTTAGAAGTGTCAACTTCATAACCTTACTAGCCCTAGTTGTGGCAAAAGCTTTGTACCACAACTCATATACTAATATTAAATATAGTAAGCTCCTAATTCTAGGTTCATACCTATATCTAGATCAAAACCTCAAAAGTTCATTCATGTATCCTCTTTTAGGAATCAAAGACATCATATTTTGCACATCAATAATAGAGAGATCTCATCCTTGTATTTGGGTGGATATTTTTGAACTAGATTATAAATCGCAACCAATAATTGAGCTTATGATTTCCATTTAATCCATAAACAATAGTATGATGGGTAAGTGCATGAAGATGGGGGGCCAAAAAGGGGTCTTAAGTGGCCTTTTTTTTCTTTCTGAAATCAAGAAATACTAATCTTGGATTTGAAATTGAGGATAGTTACACTAAAAAAATTTAGATGCAAAAAAGAAAGGATCATAGTGCTTGAGTCTAATTTCTAAACTACTATTTTTTTTTTAAATGGGAGAGATTAAAGGGTTCGAAAAAGGGAGTCATAGAAATTGGTGTTGTTTTTGTCAAAAAACATAACATAGTGTCTATTGTGCCTCTCTCAAAAGGTTAAATTTTTTTGGTATTTTTAAAATTGTTTCAGTGTGAAATTAGCTAACATCATGTAGTTTATGCCCAATTTTTTGATTATTTTTTAATGAATATATGATTTTTTACTAATTTTCAAAGTGGAGACATCCTAATTTTTTACTAATGTTTGATGTTTGTATGTTTCTATATATATTTTAATGTACGTATGTATGTTTGTGTGCCTAAATGTATATGTATGTATGTATGTATGTATGCCCAGATGTATGTACCTATGTATGTATGAATTTATGCTTTTATTATTGTATGTAGGCCTATATGTATATATGTATATGTATGTATATGTATGTATATGTATGTATATGTATGTATGTATGTATGTATGTATGTATGTATGCTTGCCTGTATGTATGTATGTATGTATGTATGTATGTATGTATGTATGTATGTCTGTATGTATGTATGTACCTATGTATGTATGAATTTATGCTTGTATGTATGCATGCATGTATGTATGCATATATGTACATGCTTGTATGCTTGTGTGTGTGTGTGTATGTATGTATGTATGTATGTATGTATGTGTGTATGTATGTATGCTTGTATATATGTATATTTATATGTATGTATGTATTCTTTTATGCATGCATGTAAGGGTTTTGAGTTTAGGGTACATAAGGGTGAGGGTATAGGGTACAGGGATGAGGGTTAAGGTTGTAGGGTTTAGGGTTGAGGGTTAAGGGATTAGGGTTTAAGGGTTTAGGTTTTAAGGGTTTAGAGTTTAAGGGATAAGGGTTTAGGTTTTAAGGATTGAGGGTATAGGATAGAGAGTGGGTGGGAGGGATAGATGTAGGGAGAGACCTAAGAGATAGAGAGAGGGAGTTATCTAATTAGGGTGGGAGGGAGAGACCTAAGAGAGATAGGACTTATCTAGTTAGGCTAGGAGGGAGAGACCAGGGAGAGAGGGAGTTATATAGTTAGGCTAGGAGGGAGATACTTGAGAGAGAGAAGGGGTTTGGAGGGATAGAAAGAAGGAACATCCTAAGAAAGAAAGGGAGGGAAGGAGGGATAGAGAGAGGGGGGATAGATGGAGGGAAGGATGGATGTACAAAGAGAAAGAGGGAGGGAGGGACAAAGGGAGGGACAAACAAAGTGAGGGAGGGAGAGACCTAAGAGAGAGAGGGGGTGGGAGGAATAGAGGGAGGGAGAGACTTGAGATAGAGAGAGGGAGGGAGGGAGGTATGGAGAGATAGATAGAGGGCGAGAGAGAGAGAGGGAGTGAGAGAGAGGAGGGGTTGGGAGGGATAAAGGGAGTTATCTATTTAGATTGGAAGGGAGAGACCCAAGAGAGAGGGGGGTTGGAGGGATAGAGGGAGGAAAGGATTGATAGAGAGAGAGGGAGGGAGGGGTAAAGGGACGGAGGGAAGGAGGGATAGAGAGAGAGGGGGATGAAGAGGGGGATGAAAAAATAGAAAGAGAGAGGGAAGGAGGGAGGGAGAGACCTAAGAGAGAGAGGGTGGTATAGATAAAGGGAGGTAGAGAATTGAGAGAGAGAGTAGAGAATTGAGAGAGAGAGAGAGATGGAGGGAGAGAGGGAGAGAGGGAGGAAGGGAGGGAGGTACATAGTGAGAGAGAGAGAGTTATGTTGGGATGGAGAAACTTGAGAGAGAGGGGGTTGGAGGGATAGAGGGAGGGAGCATGCTGAGAGAGAGAGAGGGATGGAAGGATAGAGAGAGGGATAAAGGGAGGGATGGATGAATAGAGAGAGAGGGACAAAGGGATGGAGGGAGAGATCTAAGAGAGAGGGGATGAGAGGGAGAGAGAGGAGGGAAGGAGGATAAAGAGAGAGGGATTGAGGGATAAAGGGAGGGATGGATAGACAAAGAGAGGGAGGGAGGGAGAGACTTAAGAGAGAGAGAGGGGATGGGAGGGATAGAGGGAGAGAGAGCCCTGTGAGAGAGATAGGGAGGGAGGGAGTGATAGAGGGATGAAGTGACCAAGGGAGGGAGGGACAAAGAGACCTAAGAGAAAAAGGGGGTGGGAGGGATAGAGGGATGGATAGACCTTTGAGAGAGAATTTATGTTTGATTTATGTATGTTTGAATATATATTTTAATGTGAATTGTACAAATATGTAACCTTTTACATTTTCTCACTTATTTGAGCCCTCCTATTTAAATTGGACTTAATAATTCCTCAATTTAGTGTTGTTAAATGCACCCCTTTACATTTACACAGTTATTTGGGCCTTATTAATTTAAATTGAGCTTAATTATTCCTTAATTGGCCCTTTAATTCATTTACAACACTATTAAATTACACTTTCTAAAGGTGACAATAATTAATGCCTAAACATACCACTTTACATTGAGTAATGTGTGTTCTAGGTATAGGGACCTAGCACCCATTCTCCCATGGGTGAATGGGTCCTCCCTAGACCTTTGGGCTTAAATTTAAATTATTTTTTTTGCGGTATTTTAATGTTTTTAAATCGATAATTCAATGTCGGCTTGTGATATTTGAATTTCAAGAAATTAAGGATACATACCTATTGTAAGAGAGGGGGACCAACCACGCCAAGGACCCAAGTCATGGAGAGCTGAGAGCAAAAGGATGACCTAACTTACCTCACTCTAAAGGGGTGTTTCAAATGAGGGACGAAAAATGATGATGACTATAAAGTGCTTCGATCACTCTGCAGACCCGAACTTTGGTTTGGGCTAGACGAGGTAGTTTTTTGGAGCTGGTACTATACCTCATACAACTCTCTGTCCAAGGACATCAACACGATGTGCTGGCGTCCATATGGCTAGAAAATAGTGAAGACAGTGAAACTGCCAAAAGGACCTACTAACAACCTAGCTAGTTCAATCTAGATGGTAAACATAGAATGAGAAATTATGCAAAATAGATACTAAAATGATAAATTAAATAGACAAGAACTAGGGTGACGACTTGATAATCTCACAAAAGCTCCTATTAGCTAGCTAGCTCCAAAAGCATGTCCTCCTACACACAAGTGAGAGAGGAAAATTGTTGGGGCTATATACGGGCCTACCATAGTCAGACCGGGCCCATTTTGGTGTTTCCACTTCCATGGATAGCCAAGTAGAAACAATGGAGAAATGTATGATAAAGAAGTAATGAAAGGAAGCACATGAATAACAATACAAAATAATATATAGCTACTCAACCAAATTGTAAAGGAGAGGAGAAAAATGTTACCACATCCACCAAGAGCTCACTAGCCAATGATGGAGAAAGAAGGCTTGAAAAATCACCATAGCCTCAACTACAATGAAGGGAGGTGTTGCAAAACCTCAAGCCCATGTTGCAATGGGTTGCTTCACACTTTCTTTATAGATTTGACAGAGTGTTGTTGATACAATGGAGTGTTGAGAATGTTGGAAGCACTAAAAAACTATGTATGATGAAGTGAATGCTAGAAGATTTCAAAAAGAGATAAGTTGAATGAAGAATGAAAGAATTTTAAGGAGAAAAGAGAGAATATTCCATTTTTCAGAGTCGATTGGTCAAAGAGGGGCGTTACAAACCATTCCCAATAGGAAATGTAACACCTCTACCAACTTTAGATGTAGGAATCCATCAAGGACACAAGCGTGCTAGGTGGGCTCCCCTAACAAATATTCTTCTACCGACACAACAAATAGATTCCAAGTCGAAGGAAGGCAACTAGGTGATGTGGAGTTTTGACTTTGGATTTGGTTTTCTAAGGTGAGGATGTGTAAAAGGGGAATTTGCGTAAGGGGTGAAAATTCGCTCCTATACATTTCCCCCCCACTTTAGCGAGCACGAATATTGATGAGTGCTTCGGTAAAGTAGATCGAAGAGTGAATAGGGTTAAAAATTTATACCTGAACCATCAAGGAAGTAGACCATAATCTGGCAAGCTCAAAAGTGCATGGTAGGAAAAGGACTCCATAGCCCTGTAGAACTATGAAGTTGTTGATTGAAAGCACCTTACCGACCCACAAACCTACAAGGAGGCAACCCCAAAGATCTCTCATACGAAGGAAGCCCCAAGAAATAAGCACCTCATAGGCTTGCAGACCTGCAACCTGAAGGTGTTCGGCAAGATCTCTCACATGAAGGAAACCTTGAGAAGAAGTACCCTATAGGCCTGTAGACTTGTAGGGAAGGTGTCCTCCAAGATCTCTCACATGAAGGAAACCCAGAAAAAGTTCCTTATAAACTTGCAGACCTGTACGAAAGGTGTCCTCCAAGATCTCTCACATGAAGGAAACCCCAAAAAAGTGCCCTATAGGCCCGTAGACCTACATGGAAGGTTTCCTTCAAGATCTCTCACATGAAGGAAACCATAGGAAAAGCACCCTACAGGCCTACAGACCTACAGGGAAGGTGTCCGTCAAGATCTCTCACATCGAGGAAACCCATAATGCCCTACAAACCCATAGACCTACAGGGGAGCAACCCCCGAGATCTCTCACATGGAGGAAGCTTTGAAGAAGTGCCCTATAGGCCCATAGACTTGCAGGGAGATATCCCCCAAGATATATCACATGGAGGAAACCCAAGGAAGGGGACTCTACAGAGTCAGAAAGCGGCTTCACAGGCGCACCTGCAAAGCAACATGTTTACCCACAGATTGAACATGTCTAAAAGTGGCCATGCAGGAAAGTAAGTGAATAGTCACACAAAATATCAATAGATTGGAAAAATTTCAAAGGGGTCCCTCGGGAACCCGACGTGAAGAAATTGGTCCACTCAAAGGACACACTGTTTGAAAGTGCGAGAGAGATGTTTTCTTTCAAGTCAATTCATCATGAAGGAATCCTTTCAAAGGATGTTCACTTCATCAAGGAATTTGAAAGGAATAAAATGCCTCCTTGTGAGGGGAAGGTTAAAGAAATTCCCTCCTTGAAGGAAAGGTCTCAAGTTCTTTCTTTACGAGCCCATGATGAAGGAAACATGTTTCGTTAGGGTTTCAAGTCGAGAATGCAATTCTTTGAAAAATGTTTGTGAAGATTCTTGAGAAAAGATTTGTTTGGAAACAAATACATTTTTGAGAATTAGAGTGTCATAGAAATGGTGTTGTCACATAGGAGAGGGAAAACTCAAGCAAAGAAGAGAGAAAGATAAAAGAAGAGCGAATAAGAGAAACAAGATAACAAATAAGAGACATAGGGTGATCTAATATTTTGGGTTCAAAGCTGCTCATAAATATATATAAGTACAATAATAGTATATTAAATGAATTATCATCAACCCCCTACTATATTATACCATGTGAAGAATGCACAAGAAGACAAAGTAAAAATAAAAAATTGGGTCAACATGGAAGGGAAGCCTAAATACCCCCAACACTTTGCATCATCCCCAATTTTTTTGAAAGTCAATCACAAACATGAAAGAATGATGATACAAATAGAATAAGGTTTACAACAAAAAACCACTTATGTATCCAAGCACTAACAAGGGTGACAAGGGTCATCAAGGAACACAAAGCACGATCACGACATAACACATCATAATACACATAGACACACACATCTAATCTAAAGATAAAGAAGAGGCCTCCCCCTAACACTTATCGACCAAGAGGTCATCTAATTCCTAGTCCAAATCATCATAGGGGGAAGGTGGATGGGCCTATAGTGGTGGGATGTTAAGAGGAGGAGCTTCCAACCCTCCCGAAACAAGGGCTAAGGAAGAAGGCCTCGCAAGGTCTCCTCCACTCAGCTCCTGTGGAGCTATGGTCAACGATTTTGTAAAAATTGTTGATAAGGATGGAACTTCATCCAGAGAGTTAAAAATGAAATTCACTAGAGTACCATGTCATACCTCAGTGGATGGGGAAAGTTGTGTCTGATGTTCATCACTAGGCTCACCAAGTGACTTGAGAGCTGTAATGAACTCAGGGAAGTTGAGACCAGTTTCGTTACTAAAACATAACAAGTCAGCATGTGACCACCTTTTGAAGAAGGTGGGATCCTCTTACGTCCTTCATTTCTAGAAGGACCACTCTCCACCTTCTTCTTCATTGGGGGATGTGAACTCCCCACAAATGAGGAAAGAGGTGCGGAGAAAGAGGAGGAGAAGAAAACCACAGTAGATACCACTGAAGTATTTTGCATATCTATAGGTTTTGGGAAAGGAGGGACATCCGGAAGGGACATCAACAAGGTTAGCTCCACCAAAGGAGTGATGAACACCTGCACCCTTCTAGGGTCAGGAACATTCATACTCACAATAGAAACTAGAAGTGATACTAAACTAGATTGAACAAAAACAGAGGGGAGGAGAGAGGAGGACATGGTAGGAGGCCCTAAGATAGGCACAGTCAACCCCTCTTCCTTCTTCTGCAAAGTGACCTACTCAGTCGTGAGAGCCTTTCGCCGATGCTTGCGCTCACACACAAGGTAGTTTCTACTACTCTTCAAGCTAGAGACTTGAGGTTGCAAGGGAACATAAGGCTCCTACTCAACCATGGGAGTGTCCTCCATAGCTATTTCTAGTGGTGGGATAGGCTCTTGGATGGGAGTAGGAGGAGAAGGTTGAGAAGTAGCAGGGGGACTCAGTTCTAATGCCTCGACAACAGGCCTCTTCTCGTTTACTGTCTTGGGAGAAAAAATAATAGGAGGTCACGAAGGCCGAGACATAGAAGATTTCCCATGGGAAGCTTTCCTGCTATACTAAATGGGCCTAGGCTCTGTGGGCAGAACAAGAAGCTTGAACATGGGACACTTGTACTTTCGCCAAGTAGGAACAATAAGATTCTCTCACAAACATGAAACAAAATTTGATGGGGCCATAGCAGGATGAAAAGGAGCATCAAACTGAACAATAGAACAAGAAGAAGGAGGATCTAGGGACCACTTCCCTTCTCCCTTATACGTTCCTTGGCAGCATCATTGTCAGCTTTTAAGCAAGCCCTATGTGAAACAATAGAGGACAGTGGAGGGTATCTCATTTTCGGCATTAATTACCCTCTCTTGTAATTTTGATAAGTTCGATACAAGAGGTCCTTCCTAGGTGGAAGAGGACCAATGCGCATAGGCCAAGAGTAATCGAAGGAGTAACTACCATAGGAAACTGACGGTTTATAAGTGGTGTCATGAATTACATGCACGGAACCCTCATGGATAAATATTAAACATTTATGCACAATTGAGGGCACTGCATTCATAGCTAGTAACCAAGGGATACCTAGTTTCACTATGAAGAATTCCGATCTAGGGATTATGTGAAACAAAAGCTTCATAGATTTAGGTCCAACCAAAACTGCTAAGACAATACTACCCAAAGGAGGTACAAAATTTTTGTCATGCATGCGGATGGTGCTCATAGGTGCATCGTACCCATCTTTATGCAAAATGTTGATTAGCATGATCTCCTCAGTTATGATGTTTACATGAGATGTAGTATCAACGAGAACACCTGCTACGATGTTTTCATTGATTCGCATAGGGATGTAGAGAGGAGATGGTTCCCTATTAAAACCCATTGGAAGATCTTGTAAGGTGAAGGTTATACTAGTACCACTACTCACAAGCTGTGCAAAAGGGATAGGTTGATGAAGAAATGAGGCCATCCCATGCAATAAATGACACTCTCATAGGCCCCCCTAAAGGTTCCAAGATAGGGTAGTGAAAGGTTTCGTTGCACAACACATTTAGAACCTTCTAAATATGCCTAAAAGGGGTCACAGGTTTGGTTGTAAGGCGAAGGACTCACAACACTCACACCTACAACACTCTTGGAATACGAGGAAATCAACTTTTAGTATTACCAAATAGAACCAAAATGGTTCACATCGTGTTCACCAGAAATGTAAGAGAGGGTGACAAACCACATCAAGGCCCCAGGTCATGCAGAGCCAAGAGCGGAAGGATTCCCTAACTTACCTCACTCTAAAGGGGTGTTTGAAATGAGGGAGGAGAATGGTGAGGACTATAAAGTCCTTCGATCACTCTACAAACCTAAACTTTTGTTTGGGCTAGGCGAGCTAGTTTTTCCAAGCCAATACTATGCCTTAGAAAGTTCTCTGTCTAAGGATGACAACATAGTTCTTATATGTCAGCGTGACACACTGGCATCTCTTGGGCACATTGGCATCCATATGGTCAAAAAATAGTGAACACGGTGAAACGTCCAAAAAGACCTATTGACAACCTAGCTAGTTCAATCTATATGGTAAAAATAGAATGAGAAAGTATGCAAAATAGATACTGAAATGATAAAGTAAATAGAAAAGAACTAGGGTGACGAAGATAATCTCACAAAAGTGCTTGTTCACCAGCTAGCTCCAAAAGCATGTCCTCCTGCACACAAGAGAGGGGAAAATTGTTGGGGTTGTATAGGGGCCTACCTCAGTCAGACCCTCATTTTGGTGTTTCCACCTCCATGGACAACCAAGTAGCAATGATAGAGAAATGTTTGATAAAGAATTAAATAAAGGAAACACATGAATAACACAACAAAATAATATAAAGCTACTCAACCAAATTGTAAAGAGAGGAGAAAAATGTTACCACCTCCACCAAGATCTCACTAGCCAATAATGGAGAAAGAAGGCTTGAACAATCACCACAACCTCAACTACAATGAAGGGAGGTGTTGCAAAACCTCAAGCCCCTATTGTAATGGCTTGCTTCACACTTGCTTTATGGAGTTGATGGAGTGTTCTTGTTGCAATGGAGTGTTGAGAATGCTGGAAGTGCTAAGAAACTATGAAGGATGAAGTGAATGTTCGAAGATTGCAAAAAGAGATCTGTTGAATGAAGAATGGAAGAATTTGAAGGAGAAAAGAGAAAATTTTCCATTTTTTGAGGTTGGTTGATCAAAGAGTGATGTTACAAACCATTCCCAATAGGAAGTGTAACGCCTCTACCAACTTCAGATGTAAGAATCTACCAGGGACATAATCGCACCATGTGGATGTCTACACGTTGTGCAGGAATCTGTGACAAATATTCTTCTATTGACACAATAGATAGATGCCAAGTGGAAGAAAGGAAGTCAGCAGATGTGGAATTTTGACTTCGGATTTGGTTTTCTAAGGTGAGGATATGTAAAAGGGGAATTTGCGTAATAGGTGCAAATTCACTTCTATACATTTTTCTCCCACTTTAGCAAGCATGAATGGTGATGAGTGCTTTGGTAAAGTAGATTGAAGAGTGAATAAGGTTATAAATTTATTCTTGAACCATCAAGGAAGCAGACTACAATATGGCGAGCTCGAAAGCGCAAGGTAGGCAAAGGATTCCATAGCCCTACAAAACTATGAAGTTGTAGATTAAAATCACCTTATAGGTCCATAAACCTACAAGAAGATGACTCCCAAGATCTCTCACATGAAGGAAGCCCATAAAAATAAGTGCCTCGTAGGCCTATAGACCTACAAGGAAAGTGTTCTCCAAGATATCTTATATGAAGGAAACTTTGAGAAGAAGTTCCCTACAGGTCCATAGACCTACAAGGAATGTGTCCTCCAAGGAAGCCCAAAAAAATAATTGCCTCACAAGCCTGTAGACCTACAAGGAAGGTGTCCTCCAAGATATCTTACATGAAGGAATCTTTGAGAAGAATTTCCCTACAATACCATAGAACTACAAAGAATGTGTCCTCCAAGATCTCTCATATGAAGGAAACCCAAAAAAAGTGCCTTACAGACCCGCAAGCCTATACGGAAGGTGTCCTCCAAGATCTCTCACATGAAGGAAACCCTAGGAAAAGTGTCCTATAGGTTCGTAGACCTGTGAAGAAGGTGTCCTTCAAGATCTCTCACATGAAGGAAACCCCAGGAAAAGTTCCCTATAGGTTTGCAAACCTACAGGGAAGGTGTCCTTCAAGATCTCTCACATGAAGGAAACCCAGAATGCCCTACAAACCCGTAGACTTGCAGGGGAGCGACCCCCAAGATCTCTCACATGGAGGAAGCTTAGAAGAAGCTCACTACAAGCCTACAAACCTATAGGCCCCAAGATCTCTCACATGAA
>VDFB02000003.1:676272821-676364038 GCA_007258455.2 Sequoia sempervirens
AGTTCAAAACTTTTCAAAGCTATGGAAAAAATGAGAAAGGTCTAAAAATAAAATGCTTAAGGTTAGAAAAAGGTGGTGATTTCATGTCTAGGGAGTTTAATTCTTTCTTTGAAGAGCATGGAAACAAAAGATAGTTATCTGCTCCCTAAACCCTTCAACAAAATGGAGTTGCAAAGAGGAAGAACATAACAATTTTGGATGTTGCTAGAACAATGATGATTGAAGGAAATGTACGTCACATCTATAGGAGTGAAGTTGTAAGCACTTCTATGTACACTTTGAAATAGGTAAATGTGAATGGTAATTCTGGTAAGACTCTGTTTGAGCTATGGTTTGGTTATAAGGCTACTATTAAATACTTCAAAATCTATGGAATCGGGTGTTACATCAAGAGAGATGATGATATAGGCAAGTTTGATGCAACAAGTGATGAAGGAATCTTTCTAGGTTACTCTACTAGAAGCAAGGCCTACCGGTGCTACAACAAAAGAGTGAAAAAAATGGTTAAGAGTGCAAATGTTAGAGTTGATGAGGATTTTGTTAGATTATCTAGATATGGTGGATATGATTCAGATGAATAGGAAGACAACACAAACAAAGGGAAGAATGATCAAATGAAGAATCAACTTCAAATTGTGCCATATGTTCTAGTAAGAAAACTTTAATTTATTCTTGTAAATCAAGATAGTCAGCAGGTAGAGACAAGTGCAAGTGTAGAAGAAAGATAAATAGAGTCATAAGTTTAAGAGAATCCTAAAACTATGAGGTATGTAAAGCTAAATCACTCTAAAAATAATATTATAGGAGACAAGAAAAAAGATGTGAAAACTAGAAGAAAGATTGCAAAAGAGTATTGTTTGATTTCAAAGATCGAGCCTAAATATTTCAATGAAGCTTGCAATGATGAACACTGGATGGAAGCTATGAAGGAAGAACTGATGAAAATTGGATAGAATGATACATGGATACTTGTTCCCAGGCTTAAAGATAAAAATGTGATTGGTACTAAATGGGTCTTTTGGAATAAGCTAAATGAAAAAGGTGAAGTGGTCCAAAATAAAGCAAGATTGGTATGTAAAAGGTATTCACAAATGGAAGGTATTGATTTTGAAGAAAAATTTGAGCATGCTACCAAAATTGAAGCTATAAGATTATTTCTTGTTTATACTTCATATAAAAATTATAAAGTCTATCAAATAGATGTGAAGTCAACTTTTTTGAATAGTGAGCTAGAAGAAGAAGTATGTACATTGAACAACTGCATGGATTTCAACATGATGATCAGGAAAACATGGTTTTCCAATTAAGAAAGCTCTATCTAGACTCAAGAAAGCCCTCAAAGCCTAGTATGCTAGACTGGAAAAATATTTACTGAAGCTTTGATTTAATAAAGGTATTGCTGAGAACAACTTGTTTTTCAAATTCGAGCAAGAAAAAGAGTTAATTATTGAAGTCTTTATTGATGACGTTATTTTTGGAGGACATGACAATCTATGTATGAGGTTTTTTGATGAAATGAAGAGTGAATTTGAGATGAGCATGATTGGAGAGATGAAATTCTTTCTGGGATTGCAAGTTACTCAATTAGACAAGGGGATATTCATATCCCAGTCTAGATATGTGAGAGAGCTATTGAGGAAGTTTGGCATGGATAACTCAAAACCTGTTGGTACTCCCATGGTAACCAGATGTAAGTTGACACAAAATGATGATTCTCCTAATGAAAATAAAAAAAGATATAGGTTAATGATTGGTGGATTTATCTATTTAACTTAGACCAGACCAAACATTATAAATTTTGTATGTATGGTTGGTAGATTTCAAGCTCATCCAAAAGAGTCACATGTGACTATCGTAAAGAGAATCTTCAAGTATCTGAAAGGAACAACTAATATTTGGATTTGGTATGCTAAGGATGATGATCTTATTTTTAATGCATATACTCATGCAGATTGGGTAGGAGATATAGATGACACGAAGAGTACTAGTGGTGGTTTCTTCTTCCTAGGGAAGAAACTGGTGTCTTGGTTGAGAAAAAAGTAGAATTTAATTTCTCTATCTACTACTAAGGTAGAGTATATTGTTGCTGAAAATAACTATACTCAATTGATGTGGATGGAAAAAATGCTGAAAGATATCAAATTAGTATATGATGAACCTATTTCCATATAATGTGACAACTCAAGTACAAATGACATATCAAAGAATTCAGTGCTACACTCTTAAATCAAGCATATATCAATAAAGTTTCACTTCTTGAGGGAAAAAGTGAGTGAGAAAGAAGTTAGACTGGAGTATGTGCCTACCAAAGAACAAATTTTAAGCATTTTCACTAAGTCGTTGTTGAAGGATACTTTTGAGTATCTACAAGGGATGCTAGTGGTGATTATTCCTCCTGATATGAACTAAAGATTCATTCACTTGCAACTATCTATGTGCTCTATAGATATTTCTTGATTCAAATTGATGTTTTCATGGCTGCTACTTAGAGGGAGTAGTCAGATGTGCAAATATGTGGTTTAGAGCTTGTATGTGGGAGGATAATGCTTACCTTTTCCATTGATTTCAAAGGGGGAGAAGATTCATGTGAAAAAATATTGCTTATCTAGGGAGAAGAGTCTTGTGGGGAGAAGTTACTACTAAAGAGGCTAAGGAAGAAGAGTCGGAATATAAGGGGAAGTAAGTGTTGATTGAGAGTTTGGTTGATGGTTTTTTTCACATCATATGTTACCATAAATTTCAAAAGGGGAGATTGGTGTATGTTGTGGTTGTGTTTCTCATATGTGGTTATCATTGATGTCAACACTATTAGCATTATTGTATTGGACGTTGTAAATGTCAAGGATATTGAGAAAATTGTTAAAGGAGGAGTTCCAAGTTGCTAGTGGAATACTGAAGGTCATGAAAGTGTCTTTTTTTGTAAATTAAAGATCAGTTGTTGTGGACTAAGGGGTTTCTTGCTGAGAGTATCTAGTTCATCTACCAGAAGTTTAAAGGTCCACGTGAATATTTTATTGTGCTATGAATAGTTGTGTTCTTACAATATTTCTATGGGTTTTGTCAGCATTCCTGATTAAAGTTTATGTGTTTATGATAATTTCTATTAGTGTGGATATTTATCTATTAGTTCTTGTTGTTTTTTGGTGCTTCTAGATCATTCTCTATTCTTTTTATACATTTGCATTCATCGGTGTGCTCATGGTCAAATATTTTTCTCAATATGTTTGGGTTTTCATGTTCTTGGCTGACATGATGGTTATGGTATGTTGTAGATCATTTAATATTTAAATTTGAATGTTTGGAACACTCAAGGATATTTTTTTGGGTCACACCATGATATTAGCTAATGGTGTTTGATCCACATTGCACCATGAAATTTGGGTTGACATTGAAATTATGTTTTATATTTTGGCCTATTGCTGTCAATGTAGTTCCAGCATTGTGGATATAGAAGAAGATTTTTTCGAGTAATAGTGTGTGTGCATAAGAGTGAATTTACGAGAAAGCACAAATGTGTGAATAGTGTCACAATCATTCATTACAAAACGAGTGAGAAGAAGTTTCAAATAAAGTGTGAAGAAGGTTTTTATGTACTTAACCGGAACTATAATTAGGCTTGTGAAGAAGTTATTTCCTCAGTTCATACCCTGCGGATCTAATCTGTATTGTTGTGTATTGTTGGGAAGTGAGCCCTCTTGTATTTGAGCAGTGAGCTCTAGGTAATGTGCTGCCCAATGCATGAATTCCCATTTATTTTTCTTATCCTTTGTAAATAAATTTAGAATATTGAGTACCAACACGATCCACCATGTTTTTCTCAACAGGTTTCCACGTAGTATATTGGTGTCTATGCTTTTGATGTTGTTCATCCATGGTTTACTATTCATTTATCGACCTGAGGTTAAGTTAAATTTGACAAAGTTTAACATTTTGTGACAACTGATTCACGCCCCCTCTCATTTTTCTATCCTTGTTTTTCCAAAGTATTTCTACATAAAGTGATCATCCATCAGACCAACCTTGGCATTCAATTCCTAAACATCTCTTAGAAATTGTAAAGTTGGCCCAAGAGTGACAATACCAGTTGTGATCCGCTTGCAATGTTTAGATATCAACCTCTTCATTTTCAAGAGGGCTCCAAATCCTCATGCAACAACTAACTCTTGGTTAAATTGGCCCTCTCTAGCTCTTTTACTTTCTTCCATTTTACTTTTCTCTCAAAGGGTGTTGGATGATTCTGAGCTTGATATTTTTTACTTCTTGTTTTGACTCTTCTGCTTCTACATGGATCCTTTGAAGATCATCAAAATTTTGGGATTGGGCATCATCTAACTCTATTTAGATATTTTCAATTTCAAAATGAAGCTAAACCTGTTCACTCTGAGCTTCTGTAAGCAACATACACATGTCCCTTAGCTGGCCTTGAATTTGCATTACATGGGCCACAACTTCTCTAGCTTCTATCACATTATGTAGTTTGCTTACTATTTTTTTTTTACATTTGAAAAATCTACCTCTTGCTTCTCTAATTTTCTTTCCAACCTTTCATAGTCAACATATACCACCTCGTCAAATGAGTTGCTTTGGCTACGACCACTGTGTCACACAAGTGAGTTTCATTCAAATCTAGGCCTAGCATATGAATGTCATAGTCCTCCATCTACATTTTCCCTTTAGGATTGGAAATGAGAAAATTCATGGTAGTAATAAGTAGAGAGTTTCACTCTTCATTGAACCAAGCTTCAAACTTCTTTCTAGCAAGATTCTCGACATTCTTCAACAATATTTTCTACTTCCTAGCCTTTTAGGCTTGTATGGTAGCATCAAAATGACCTTAAAGAGTCTAAGGAACATCAACATTCTATATTGCAATGGAAGTACCAGGGTGGTAGGGGAACTTCAGATGTGTGAGCATGAGGGGACACAAAAGGTAGTGTGATCATGGAAAAAAGGAAGAACACCAAATCAACAAGGGGAAAACCCAGTAGGGGTGAAAAAATAATAGGATGATGGAGAGGGGCCTTCTACAAGTAGATGGGTCAAGAGTGATGGGTAAAGTAGTTGTACTAGCTATTTCAATGGGGCCCCTTAAAAGAGTGATTAAAGACACAACAATGGTCTTAGTAGATGAAACTATTTCAGCATGTGAGGTAGTTTTAGTAGGTTCATTGAAAATTGTACGAGGTGTATTCAGGATTACAAGATGAGGGTTTGAGGATTGAGGATTCCTTTCCATGGGAGGGTGCAAAGGATTGACCAAAGATGCAGAAATAAAAAGAAGAGGGGGAGAGAAACTTACCTGAGTTGTAGTGGTCAGAATATTTTGTAGGATAGACTCAACTTCTTATTCTTATTAGACCAATACATTAGGGGCATCCAGATCTTGAATCCTTCTTCACTTTGTATGACCAGAACTAGCATGTTCCAATCCTCTTATAGAAAATCCTTCTAAAAATTTTCCTTCAGTGGTTGTTATGGATCCTCTTAGAGACTCTTGGGTCCTTTTACCTTCACTTTGGTTTCTATAGGTAGATAGAGCTTGTGAATCCCTTCACCTCGAGCCTCTCTGACTATCAGATTCTTGAGGTCTAAACACCTAAGGTGGAACTTGTTTCTCATCAATGTCATGGATTGTTTCTAGATTTTTGTCGAAATCAACATCTTTATCATATAATTCCTTGAGTTCATCATCAATCAATTGAAAGTTACCAAACATAGCACTTGGGCATCTCATCTCTTGTCAAAATCTCTAGAATTCAACCTTTTTCCTTTTCGACTATCCCCTTTGCTTCAGTTGTGCATTGAGAGATTTTCCCATTGAAAGATTCCTCTGATACTCTTCTTGGGGCTTGTAGAAACTTATTCATTTTGGCCACTCTTCTAGAATGCAAGCCAGGTCAATGTATATCTTCTTGCTTTCTCAACTTAGGGTCCTCCTCCTCTAGAAATAATCCTAAACCTCATGTCTAAGACTATAAGTCTCGTTCGGGTTATAATTGCACTTGTCACAAATGAGGACCAAGCCTAAGGCCACTAGTAAATTTGTGATATCATCCTTAGCCTTCCACTTTGTCATTATCACCTAACTCTTATCAATTATGATAGGAAGATCGTAAAGCTTTTTTTTGTTCCTCTTGGCACCATAAATCCTATCAATGATGGTTACCTGGTGGCATGCCTCCAATGAAAATAACCTATCTATTAGAAATATGGCAGTTTAAAAAAAACCTCCCAAGGAAAGGCATGAAATCTGATGAATTTGAAATCCTTTCCCAGGAAATAATCTAGTGGGGTCAACAAATCTTTTATCCATTTCATAACCTCTTGAGAGAAATGACCAATGGGGTGAGGCAACAAATCATGGAGCACTGGCCTCATAAAATTATCTGTAAACCAATAATAATAATTTTTCCTTGAAAGCACAAGGGTCCATATAGAAACTGGCTAGAGACAACAACTTTCATCTAGCCTATATACTGCTACATTCCTCCCTATCCACTCAAAATTATGATGTAAAAGCAAATGAGCCAAGATAGAAGAATAACTAAATTTACAATCAAGTCTGTAATTCTTCAACTACTCCTTCATGTTCCTGCTATTACTTCAAAAAAATCATAGTACCTCTAGAATTTTTCTCATTTGAGTGTAAGAGCTAGGGAAAATTGGAAAGGATTTACCTCTTCATCATCATTGAGTTTGAAAACCCAAGACAACATTGAAAACACAGACTGTGTGTCCTTAAATTTTTTTGCGTGAAAGAGGCCAATGAATCTACCCTCTCTATGGTTTTTCCTTCATCTTATCTTCTTAAAAAATTGTTTTCTTGAACATATCCTCTCCTAGGACATCCATTTGGTGTTCGTAAAAAATCTCAACACCCTATCTTGTAGGAATACAAATCATATCCCCTATAGCTAAGGAAAAAATTGTAATCTTTACCCCTTAGACCTCAATGCCCTCTATATTTTTGTTAAACTTTTCCGCACATGCTCAACCAACTCTGGGAAAGGATATACAAAAAGTAACATAAACTATGGTAGGCCATTTTTCCATAGATGAAACACAAAACCCTCTGATGGTTCATGCTCCAACATCCTCTAAAACACACCTTCCCTAAGGTTTTTAGGGTTTTCCAATAATTGAGGATCGAAAACATTATGAGTAATGTCTTGCACTGCCTCTGTTTGGGTGTGTTTATCTGGTTGGACCTTTCTAATGTGATTAAAATTTCACTCTTCTACTACTAGGGCATTGGTGAATGAGTTGCATCCAAAAACATTGACATAACTAGGTATTTTGTTTAAAACTATGACCTATCTACTAGAGGTCGATACTTTTGCCATGGTTGTATGAGAAAGTTGTGAAGAGCTTCTCTAGTGATAATGACAGCTTTCCTTTTACTTCTTTGGAGAAATCTACTTTTGAGTGCAATTAATTATCTCACTCATACATGTAGTTAAGGCTATGCCATTTCCACTAGTCCATTAAATGCTTCCACTAAGGTGATACCTATGGATTGTAGATCTGTATCCCTCAAGAATTCCAAAATGCCATGATCATGAAATTAGTGCATTCCCACCACAATATTTTTATCAAATAAACTCATTGTATCAAAAAGTGTGCTTTTCACTATGTGAAACATGCTAAGGCAATATAAGGTACTCTTGAAAAGACATTCCCATTAATTTTTTACATATTAATTGCGTTAATCCATGTCTTTTCTCATTAGTAAGCTGGCTAGTGTTGATCATGGCAAAGGACACATGTTGAAGGTCAATATACAAGAGAACTTACTCCCAACACCCAAATTTACTGAATCTCAAAGTATTTTATCAGATTCTCCATATGATTTATCTGACCTTCTCTATTTTTCCTTCAAATTTTTCCATTGCCATCCAGCCAAAAATAGACCTTCCATTGGTTGAGTTTTTTGGCTCAGCTTTCTATCTATATCTATAACACCTTTCACAACATACATTCAAAAATATTTTCTCTCAAGTTTAGCAAGCTTGCTGCTATTTCCCATTCTTCCATCTTTCATTGATGGGTATGTGGAGGATCATCATCGAAAAAAATGACCCTTAAGTGGCAAAAAAATTAGAAAAATCAGAGTTAGGCAACTTGACGTAAAAATTTGAATAAGTTATCTATATTATTTCAAAAATATGTAAGAATAGAATCTATAGAAAATTGAATTTAGTTTCCAAACTATTAGGTTTTTAGAAGAACAAAGAAACTATTTGGTGAAAATTTGAAATTTCAATGCAACAAGATTTAAATTTCAGATGAAATAATAAGTATGTGTCTATTCAACCCACCCCAACTACAATAAAATGATAATATATTTTTATAAGATTTTAGATGTAATTAGAGGACTCATACCTGATGTGATGGTATTTTTGTAATATTTTTCCATGTAAATAATTTATTATGTATTTTACAACTTTAAAAAATATAAAACTCATATGTTTGATCTCACCTTAACCTGGTCAAAACTTCACAGTTCAATTTTTTTTAATCCCATAGCATGCCATAGAATGAGGCATGTTTTGGGATTCAAAAATGTGACACCATTTGAAATTCATAGATGTTTTCAATTAGTTTACTAATCAGATTTTAATATAATTTGAATATGAAAACAGAATAACAATTATTTATTAAATTCAAAAGTAAAATACACTTATATTGTGAAAGCTGGAAATCTCCTTTAAAACCCTTTTCATTTCATCACTTTAAGAAAATGTCACATACCTCCACTGAGATGCCACTTGGTCCACTTTCATGATTCAAGCACATACCCTATTAGAATTGGCCCACGGCTTAGGTATTCTGATTCAGCCTCCTCCCAAAGAGGCCACATTTGGTAAGAGAATTAGTGACTGGGAATTAAGTTCTCCAGTGGGATGAAAAAGCATTACCACATTATGGTTATGTTCGGATAGTTGGATAGACTTCATCAATGACAAAACTAGGCTTGGAGCAACTACAATGCTCTCTTGTGAACTTCATTCTTTGACTTAAATGTATCTAACTCATTGATATTCATGAGATGTGCCACCAGATGTTCACACTTGCTGATGGAGGGCTTGGCAAGGTAGTGTAAGGCTCCCAACGGGTATAACAAGGGCCATGGATCTTCGGGAGGCGGAATTCTGGAAACACATACCCTGGTTGCCCTTCCTCTCTGAATTTAACACTATGGATGTTGAGACACACCTCTTCTCTTCTCAGCTAGTGGCCAATGTTTTCCTGTGGGAGTACAAAGTGGAGCACATTTCGAGACTCACCTTGAGGAAGCACTTTGACTTTCTAGTGTAGAGTCACAATGAGTATACCCTAGGTCTACATTGTTTGGTTTTTGTGTGTTGTGTTTTCATCCCCTTTTTGCAACCTAAAGAAAAATAAGAAGAAGAAGAAGAAGAAGAACCCAATAACAAGCCCTTTTTGCTTAATCAATAATGAATGGAGTCTTTACTTTACTATTTTTTTGTGTTGCCTACAATTTGCTTCATTTTGCTTGCTACCCCTTTTGGGTTTTTCCTAAGAGAGCCTCATGATTAAATCTTAGCCTCGAGTTGTGCATTATATAGTAAATTTTCAATGAATATAGTATAATACAACTTTTAGTTTCTTTAGTGTTCTTCTCAAATGGCTTATTCTTAAAATTAGAATGTAGTTACAAAAAAATTACATATGGTACATTACTATTAAATTTTTAAAGAACTGCATATTTTAATGGAATAACTTTAGAAAAATACCATTCACCAATATGTCTAAAGCATTTCCTTCCATGTCTTCAAGTTCATACACATTCTTCTCCTTGCACATGCTAATTTGGAAGGGTCCTTTCTAGAGCATCAAATTTTGTGGGTTGCCCTGGTTTTGCAATGTACTCATCGTACTTTACCGCTAAGCTCCCTTATTTGAATTTTGGGTTAGAATCCTTTTTTTCAAACTAGTGTTTCACTATTTTTTGGCGGTTTATCATGGAGTCATAGGCCTTTTCTTTATCTTCTTCTAGCTTGAGGAGCTCCACTAGCCATACTTCCATTTCACCACTTTCCTTAATTTTTAGGGCTTTCAATAGTTGTAAGGTAGGGATCTCTATGGAGATAGGTAGCACTACCTCCTTTCTATACACTAGTTCATAGGTTGAAGTCTTCAAAATTTTTGTGGGAGAAATCTGATCCACCCATAGAGCAACTCAGAAATGTTCTTGCTAATCCCTTTGTCATTTTGACCTAATACGATTGATTAACCTAATTAGGTTTTTATTGGTCAATTCCGCTAACATGTTCCCTTGTGGGTAGTAATTCAAATAATTATTGAGGAAAATCCAATGTTTGATAGAAAAATCTGATATTCTTTATGCTACAAAGCCTCATATATTTTTGGATATGATGGTCTTAAAATAAATTAGGTTGAAGGCAAAGATCTCAAGGAAGTTAAAAATTTTCCCTCCAGGATTTTATAGGCTATGTCCTTCATCCACCAGAATAAGTAGTCATTCAGAGGATGTACTTATGTTCCAAGAATTGTATAGAACTATCATTCTGATAAAATCAAGACCCCATTGAGCAAAGGGTTCCTCAGTTACAATCAAGCTCAGGGGCAAAGCGACATTTCTTTTGCCAAAAAAATATTGGCATTGGGTATACTTTTGTACCAGATGATGTGCTTTGTAAAATATACAAAAGGGCCACACACCTATATTTCACACATGATTTTAAGGTAGTAGTCATGGCAGAAGTGCCCAAAATTTCAGAATGCTGGAATAAATTGATAATTTTTCTCCTAACTTGTCAATATCGAGAGTAGTACAACATATGTACCACCACAAGTAACCCCAAAGGACAAATGAATACAATAATTACAAAGACAATTTTTTTAAGTTAATAAAACATATGTAATACACATCAAGTCATAACACAAATTTCATAGATTCATTAACACATACATCCCTTGGGGTACACGAAGAGTCATTACTTGACTTAGATCCATACAACATCAATAAAGAATAGAATCCAAGATATAAAGTAAAAAATAACAAATATAACACATGAAAATTCATTGATAAAAAGCCATCTGCACATAAATACAACATATGCATGATTAACATAACACATTGAAAACCAATTGCCATGGCTAATATTACATTACAATACAATGTTCAAGAAGTACAATGATACAAAAGTGTTTCCAATCATGAACGGAAACCATACAACAAGATAACATGATGCACAATATCATAACTGGTTCCAAGATAAATACAATTCTGGAGTCATCGCGAACAGAATCCAATCCTCGCGACCTCTCATCCGGATCGGGGACCCAATGGGGTGCTTAGCACGTTCCACCCGATCATGTGGGTCCGAAGACCCACCCCCCATGCTAAGGAGCTAACAAGAAAGAGACTTCAACCAAGAACATCCAAACAGGGAACCACAAGACTCAACGCCATACAAAAGTATCATAAAACTCAAGGATTACAATGACATAATCAACAACATCCAAGAGTCAACATAATAACTTAAAGTCATAAATCTCATCGCATAAATCAAAGCAATGACCAGTAAACAAGTAACCAAAGGGTGATCATGAATCACTTCCAAATCAAACTAAATTAATAAACATAATACAATTCCAAATTGCAATTAAACACACAACATCAAGCCATCAAGGCATCAAAAGAGTGCAAGGTCAAACCCAAACATCACCAAGATTTATACAAGATCTGATGAATACTCCTAGACCATAGATAAAATAGGGTAAACCATAAATCAATTCAAACAACTATGCTTCATCAATTCAAGAAAAAGGACCACTTCCAGAGGATTTCCAAAGAAGCAACATAATAAGGAGCATTAGAGGAGAGTGTCATCGCATGGCTTAACATGGATTCTCTAGGCTACCTATTGCAAGGTACCGCCTCCATCTACTGACAGATTATCCAAGCAACCAAGCACTAGGAACCGCCTCCATCTATGGTTATCCAGGCTACCTATCTCAAGGAACCACTCCATAGGGTTGCTCATGCGGAACCGTTAACCTTTCATGAAGACAAGGCAACGATCTTGCCAACCACGGCCTTCTCAATCCCCTTTAGTCTGTGGTAGCACTAAAAGGCGGATGAGGCATCAATTATCTTTTTAATGTGATTCTACCCACCCCTCTAGTTAATTACTTGTTTTCACTTATTAATCACACTCTAACGGGGCTATCCTGGCGCCCCTTTGTGCACCGACCACCACTTAGAGCCACTCTCACTCTAGACACTCAAAACATAAAACCAAAATCCAAGGGTTGTACAACATAACAAGAACATTAGATCACAATAGAGAAACATGCGAGGCATTACCCATCTCGCTATAAATACATAATCAAAATCTTACAATCCTCGTACAACCCTTTCAAATTCCATATATAAAAGCACTTGCCACATCAAAGGCACACAGAGAGAGAACATTGACCAACCATAAAAACAAGCCTCTGGAAGACTCTCAAAAAGTTTACACTAGGGTTTCCCCATGAAAATTTGTCAACAATAAATGCAAGACTTTGAAGAACTATTTTCAATTCAAATATAATGAGTGAATACATTAAAATAAGATCAGCAACTCCATCCAGACTACACAACCAACTTTGATATGAAATAAAATAGAAATTCAAGAAAATCAACTATCCACAATTCATAACCAAAACACGAGTTCCCAATTACACTGCAAAACAAATTAAATGACAAAGATTCCATGAATCAAAATTAGTCTCCAAAAGCATTTACACCTACATGGAACCATCTAGAAACAATCCTTCAACAACAAAGGTAAAAGCATGCAACCAGGCATCCAAGGGAGGCCTCAATTTCCTCCTCACAAGATACCCATCTAGCTGGTAAACAAATGACCTTTGACAAAATCAACAAATATAACAACTATATAATTTAATGTTTCACCAAACTAATACAAGTTGAAAGATTGCATACAACAAGAAGCATAAACTTATCACAACCAAGCATCACATTAGTATCCAAAATACTCCACCCCAAAATCAATTAATAAGGCCCCCACAACTCAAAGCAAACCTAGAATTCACCAGGTAAGGTTAAGCGAATATCAACACAAATTTAACTTAAAGAAGATCCCCAACTCATGTCAACTCAAGAAAAGTCATAATGAAAGGATATATGTCAAATTTATCATAAAAGGATATGAACCCAATGGAATGAAATTACATCTAAAGCTATGCGATTCCAATGAGGACACCACAATTGGGATACATCAAATTACTCTTAAATGAACAATGACCATTCAAATAAAATTGATACATTCGTTTAATAAGAATTAATTTAAAATAAATAAAGGAACTCTATAATCACCATATCGTAATTGTCTTAAGGCATATTTTATCACACTCATAATACTAACCCAAACTAATCAAAAGCAATAAACTTCAAAGAACAATAGAACTATCGTCTATGATTTAACTCTACACCTGATAAGGAATCATTTTAACTCATTAAAGGCTATATTCACAACCTTACTAACATCTCACTACGCTCAACATAAAGTTGCATTAAATAAAAGAAGTTACAAAAGCATTCCAACCAATTTATTTTATTCCAATTTAGGATTAATGATCATTCCTATAACTATATACATTATATAATTATAATGAGCCAATTTACACTCTAATTGTATTTAAAAGGATAACTAATCTCATGAACACTACATTACAATGCCAATTATCTTCCTAACTAAAACTATATGACCATCTAATTACACTATGAAGTAAGAAATTATTCAATTATAGAAAGGCATAACTCTTCTCTCTAATGTTCTAATGTTTACCAATTCACATTATTTAATATAATCATTTAGTTTTAAAATCAAATAAATTGTTCTTTTCTAACGTTTGAAATATGCAAGTAACTATCCTCTATTCGATTTTAAGCTAGGAGGTGAACCATTCTTAGATTTCCTCTATACATAACCTTTAAAAAAAAAAATGCTGAAATCCTTCCACTATCTGAAATCTTTTCTTTAATAGTGCAGTAAACAAAAAAAATAAAAAATATATCTTTAACCCAGATTATAAATTGTTTAGCAATCATGGATACTACTTAACATTGAATTTTTATTTCAATCAAAGTAATTTAAATTAATACCAATAGCACTCCCCAAGCACTAATCCTGATTAACAATAGACTCTGAGAGTGATGCCAAGGAGAATAAAAATGGTAATATTCTAAAGGAATATAGAGTACACTACAGGAGTTGTGATAGCTAATGAGCACCCAAGTGGATTTGACAACCCATCTAATCAATGAGTTTTCCGGAAATACGAAGAGATATAATAGTGCAGAACAATGCTAACTGGCTTTACATAATGCTCATAGGAACTAGTCATTCAAATGAAAGAGTGAGATTATTTAAACTTTTAAACTTCCTATTCAGTTCAGGTGCACGTTTGAGACAGGCTGCCAAAGAAATTAGATAGGTTATATAATTTACTACATCTTTGCAAGTCAAAAAAAATTGCAGCTATGACAGGATGCCAATGGTTTCAGGGAGAATATATAATTCTGTACAATCCTCGACTCTAAATTCTGAAACTGCGACAGGTTGCCACATATATTAGAAAGTGAATATTGGAATTTGGAAAAATATCGCCATCTACTCGCATTATCATCAAATCTCAAATGTTAACCGCAAGACTAAAGGGAAAAAGAAAGATGAGGTGCAAGTACGTGACTTATGAGAAGAAGAATTAATGTACAACTTTTGCTTTTTAAACTAAACACATTCCTGTTTGTTGGTGAGTTTCCAGAGGCGCGCTTAAGTTTGAAAATTAGAAATTAAACTTCACCACGACCAATGGAAAGCTCTCAAAATATTTGATTGAAAGATGCACTCAGGTACGCACCTAACCAATGTAAGTTTTGCCTGTGTTCTAAGCGCATGCAGCCACTCAAATTTAGTGAATGGGGCTATGCACAACTCACCCAACAGCAACCCTTATTGCAATACATATATAGTTGATCATTACGTGTGCATGGCTACTCTTCATGCTCGTGCCAAAATGAGGGCTAAGGAACAAGGTATGCACATCCATTGAAGATAATTGATGGAGGAATTCTGTGAGACAATGCATAGAGTCAAGGAGGGTAAAGCGAATCTATTCCCAATCATATCAACACCTATTTTTATATTAAAACTTAGAATGATATGCTTTCATACCAGAATGTATCTTCACTTATTTGTAGTTGCTAAACTAGAGTAACGGAAACGGCTAGATACTCAAGCAATTTGGGAAAAACACCACCCGGTCCAGGCAACGAAAAAGATCAATAAGATATGCTAAAAAGGTTTGAGGGACACATAGACCAAAAGCTTTTATCAGGGCATGCTATGAGGATAACATGGAAGATAACAAAACTGAGACTTCTAGAGTTGTAATTCATTCGCCAATGTACAGTTGCAGGAGGCAACCAATTAGTATAAATGGATTTACAAATCCACTACGTTACCAAGGGTGTATAGTTTAGTAGCAAGGCACACACGTCATAAATGCCAAATGGTGACCAATATCAATTCAACGCAGTCAATAAAGAGGATGGCATCAAATTTCAATGAAAAAGATCAATAAGATATGCTAAAAAGGTTTGAGGGACACATAGACCAAAAGCTTTTATCGGGGCATGCTACGAGGATAACATGGAAGATAACAAAACTGAGACTTCTAGAGTTGTAATTCATTCGCCAATGTACAGTTGCAGGAGGCAACCAATTAGTATAAATGGATTTACAAATCCACTCCATTACCAAGGGTGTATAATTCAGTAGCAGGGCACACACGTCATAAACGCCAAATGGTGACCAATATCAATTCAACGCAGTCAATAAAGAGGATGGCATCAGATTTCAGAGCATGTCATAATAATACGTTTATCTACTAACAGATCAAGTGGTAATTGAATGAAAGACAAGTTAAATGCATCTTGGGAAAGAGTCGATAATTTATATAAATTCTCTGCATCCCTAAGACATTGGATTTGACAGAGCTTCATGACTAGTCAAAAGTGAAGAATAAACTAAAGACGTTTCGCAGATAACCCTCTAAGAGAGATCAGACTATAAAAAGAACCCATTACCCAAAACTAAGAGCATGAAGAAATTACACTATGTTGCCCATGAGAAAAATGTTATGATCAAGATATATAGCGACAGAGTCTTGGATAGAGTTGTACGATACTTACTAAGTAATTACGTCTATAGTCAGTCTCCTCCTTGTGAGTCCCCTTTCCTTTGAATTTATTGAAGATTCAATCTTACTCCTTTTTGTCTAACAGGGTTGGCTCGACTTGGGGCTCCCCTTAACAATCTTTGATGTTGATGCCCCTGTAATGACGGCATGAGGTTTTTCTTTTGTAGAGCCAGAGCCCACCTATTATTCGGATCTTTCCTGAAATCACAGCGGATGCCCCCCTTTGAAAGCTTCTACCATTCTTCTCTAAAAACTCCCCTCCCTTCCGATCCATCTTCCCTATTCTCCCTCCCTAGCAAGATGGTTACCCAACCGTTACATGCAAAAACTCTATTTAGATCTTCTAAAAAACTATCTTAATAATGCATTATTTACATTTAAGAAGCAACACAACCAATTTTCCTACTTTCATCTATGAGACATGCAAATCATTCAAGGCAAGTGGACTTTCCTCCATTGTCAGTTACAAAAGCACCCAATGAATGCTTATTTATTTATTTATTTATTTATTTTTGTCTTTCTTGCTTTTATAATCATTCAAACTTAAGTTCAAATTTTAATATTTAATCCACTTTAATATTTTCTCACTTTAAAAATTAAAATAAATCATTAATCAACAATTATCTTCCCTAATGAAAATCATTCACTTCCAATGTTAATATAATTAACATTTCTTATAAGTCTATTTTTTTTTTTAATTTAATTCTAAATAAATCAAACGACCTTATAATTAAATTAATTTTGATTAATCAAATCTAATCATAGCACTAGTGTTATAGCATTGCCTCAACAAAATCATCAAGACCTTCCCAATTCGATCAACCACATTTGAAAACACTTTTAACAACAACAACGACATGACCACCCAAACATGACTACTTACTTGAATGTCAAGAACAACTTGAAATAGAGGGACACTACACACATGAAGGAAAACTCAGAATGTCGTACAGGCTCGTAGATCTGCAAGGAACGTGTCCCTCAAGATCTATCACATAAAGGAAACTTAGAACACCCTAACGACTCATAGACCTATAGGGGAGTGACCCCCAAGATCTCTTGCATGGAAAAAGCTCAAAAGAAGTGCACTACACACCCATAGACCTATAGGGAGGTATCCCCCAAGATCTCTCACATGGAGGAAACCCAAGGAAGGGGACTCCACAGATTCAAAAAGTGGCTTCATAAGCACACTTGCAAAGCGACATGTTTACCCACATATACAACATGTCCAAAAGCAGCCACACAGGAAAGTAAGTGGGCAGTCATGCAGACCGTCGATAGATTGGAAAACTTTTAAAGGGGTCCCTCAAAAACCCATCATTAAGAAAGGGGTCCACTCAAAGGACACACTATTTGAAAGTGTGGGAGAGATGTTTTCTCTCAAATCGATTCATCATCATGAAATCCTTTTGAAAGATGTTCACTTCATCAAGGAATTTGAAAGGAATAAAATGACCCCTTCTGAGGGGGAGGTTAAAATTGTTCCCTCCTTGAAGGAATGGTCTCAAGTTCTTTCTTTATGAACCCATGATGAAGGAAACACATTCTGTTAGGGTTTCAAGTTGAGAATCCAATTCTTTGAAATTTTTTTGTGAAGATTCTCGAGAAAAGATTCATTTGGAAACAATTACATTTTCTAAGAATTAGAGTTTCATAGAAATGGTGTTGTCACAAAGGAGAGGGACAACTCTAGCAAAGAAGAGAGAAAGATAAAAGAAGAGAGAAAAAGAGAAACAAGATAACAAATAAGAGACACATGGGTAATATGATATTTTAGGGTCAGAGCTACTCATAAATATATATAAGTATAATAATAGTATATAAAATAAACTTTCATCAACCCCCTACTATATTAGACCATGTGAAGAATGCACGAGAAGACAAAGTAAAAATAAAAAATTGGGTCAACATGGAAGGGAAGCCTAAATTCCCCCAACACTTTGCATTGTCCCCAATTTTTTTGAAAGTCAATCACAAACATGGAAGAATGATGATACAAATAGAAGAAGGTTTACGACAAAAAAACCACTCCTGTATCCAAGCACCAACAAGGGTGACAAGGTTCATCCAAGAACACATAGCATGATCATGGGGGAACACATCACAATACACACACACATATAAGCTAAAGATAAAGAAGAGGTCTCCCCCTAACACTTATTGACCAAGAGGTCATTCGCTTCCCACTTTAGATCATCATATGGGGAAGGAGGATGGGCCTAAAATGGTGGGATGATAAGAGGAGAAGCTTCTAACCCTCCTGCAACAAAGGCTAAGGAGGAAGGCCTCACAAGGTCTCCTCCACTCAACTCTTGTGGAGCTATGGTCAATGGTTTCGTGAAAAATCACTGAAAAGGCCAAAAATTCATCCAAAGAGTTAAACATGCACTTCATTGGAGTGCCATTTCATACCTCAACGTATGGGAAAAGTTGTTCTTGAGGTTCACCGCTAGGCTCACCGAGTGACTCAGGAGTGGTAACGAACATAGGGGAAGCCGAGACCAATTCCGTTACTAAAACAGAACAAGTCAGTGTGGGACCACCTTTCAAAGAAGGTGGGCTTTGCTTACATCCTCTGATGTTGGAAGGAACACTCTCCACCTTTTGCTTCATCAAGGGATGTAAACTCCCCACAGACGAGGCAAGAGGTGTAGAAGAAGAGGAGGAGAAAACTGTAGTAGATTCCATCAAAGTATTCGACATATCTATGAGTTTTGGGAAAGGATGGACATCTAGAAGGGACATCAACAAAGACAACTCCACCGAAGGAGCGATAAACACCTACAACCTTTTGAGTTCAAGCACATTCATAATCAAAGTAGAAGTTAGAAGTGAGACTGAACTAGATTGAATAAAAGCAGAGGGGAGGAGAGAGGAGGATGAACCAGGAGACCCTAAGATAGGGGTAGTCATCTCCTCTTCCTTCTTCTACAAACTGGCTTTCTCAACCATGAGAGCCTTTCACCAGTGCTTGCACTCGCATGCAAGGAAGTTTCTATGACTCTTCAAGCTAGAGACGAAAGGTTGCAAAGGAATAGAAGGCTTCTGCTCAACCATGGGAGTGTCCTCCATAGTTGTTTCTAGTGGTGGGACAGGCTCAGGCTGGATGGGATTAGGAGGAGCAAGTTGAGAAGCAACGGGGGGAGTCAGTTCTAACACCTTGACAGTGGGCCTCTTCTTGTTTACTATCTTGGGAGAAAACAAAGTAGTAGGTCGTAGAGGTTGAGACAAAATATTCCCCACTGGAAGCTTTCTTCCTGCTATACTGAATGGGCCTAGGGTCCATGGGAAAAATATGAAGCTCGAAAATGGGATGCTTGGACTTTTACCAATTTGGCACCATAGGATTTTCTTGTAGAAATGGAACATAAATCTGATGGTATCATAGTAGGGCGAGAAGGAGCATCAGACCAAACAAAAAAAGAGGAAGGAGGATCTCAAGATTGCTTCCCTTCTTCCCTTCTACATGCCTTGGTGGCATCATTGTCAGCTTTTAAGCAAGCCCTATGTGAAACAACATAGGGAAATAGACGGTATCTCACTTTCAATATTAAGTGCCCTATCTTGTAATTTTGATAAGTCTGATACAAGAGGTTCTTCCTAGGCAGAAGAGGACCAATGGGCATAGGCCAAGAGTATTCCAAGGAGTAACTACCACAAGCAACCTACGGTTTATAACCAGTGTCATGAATTACATGCACAAAACCCTCATGGATAAATTTTAAACATTTATGCACAACCAAGGGCACCACATTCATAGCTACTAACCAAGGGATACCCAACTTCACTCTGAAGATTTCAGATCTAGGGATTATGTCGAACAAAATCTTCACGGATTTAGTTCCAACCAAAATCGACAAGAAAATCTACCCAAATTAGGTACGAAAAGTCCATCATGCATGTAGATGGTGCTCATAGGTACATCATACCCATATTTATGCAAAAAGGTTATTAGCATGATCTCCTTAGTTATGATTTTTACTTGAGATGTCGAATCAACAAGAACACCTACTATGATGTTTTTGTTGATTCATGTAGGGATGTAGAGAGGAGATAGTTCCCTATTAAAACCCATCGACAAATCTTGTGAGGTGAAGGTTATATTAGTACCACTACTCACAAGATACACAAAGGGGATAGGTTGATGTAGGAATGAGGCCATCACATGCAATAAATGAAACTCTCATAGGGCCTTCCAAAGGTTGTAAGATAAGATAGTGAAAGGTTTCGTTGCGTAGCACTTTTGGAACCTTCCAACTATGCCTACTAGGGGTAGTAGGTTGAGTTGTAAGGTGAAGGCCTCACAACACTCACACCTACAACACTCCTAGAATACAAAATTTTAGTATCGCCAAACATAACCAAATTTTTCATGTCGAGGTCAAAAATGTAAGAGAGGAGGACCAACCACATCAAGGCCCCAGGTCATAGAGAGCCAAGAGTAGAAGGCTTCCCTAACTTACCTCACTCTAAAGGGGTGTTTGAATTGAGGGACAAGAATGATGAGGACTATAAAGTCCTTCAATCACTCTATAGACCTGAACATTGGTTTGGGCTAGGCAAGCTTTTTGTTTTGGAGTGGGTACTGTGCCTTAGACAACTCTTTGTTTGAGGATGAAAACATAGTTTTAGGATGTCAACATTGTGTGTTGATGTCTCTCGGGCGTGTTGGCATCTGTACGGTCAGAAAATAGTGAGCACAGTGAAACTGCCAAAAAGACCTACTAACATCCTAGCTAGTTCAATCTAGATGGTAAAACCAAAATGAGAAAGTATGCAAAATAGATAGTAAAATGATAAATTAAATAGAAAATAACTAGGGTGACGAAGATAATCTCACAAAAGCGCTTGTTCGCCAGCTAGCTCCAAAAGCAGGACCTCTTGCACACAAGAGAGAGGGAAAAATTGTTGAGGTTGTATAGGGGCCTGCCTCAATTAGACCCTCTTTTTGGTGTTTCCACCTCCTCAAAAAACCCATTAGCAATGATAGAGAAATGTATGATAAAGAAGTTTTGAAAGGAAACACAGCTACTCAACCAAATCATAAAGGAGAGGAGTGAAACATTAGCACCTCCATGAAGAGCTCACCAACCAATGATTGAGAAAGAAGGCTTGAACAATCACCATAGCCTCAACTACAATGAAGGGAGGTGTCTAAAAACCTCAAACCCCTGTTGCAATGGCTTGCTTCACACTTGATTTATGAAGTTGATGGAGTGTTGTTGCGATGGAGTTTTTAGAATGCTAGAAGTGCTAAGAAAATGTGAAGGATGAAGTGAATGCTGGAAGATTTCAAAAAGAGATATGTTCAATACAGAATGGAAGAATTTGAAGGAGAAAATAGAAAATCTATCATTTTTCTGAGTCAATTGGTCAAAGAGGGACATTACAAACCATTCCCAATAGGAAGTGTAATACCTCTGCTAGCTTCAAATGCAGGAATCTGTCAAGGATGTAAGTGCGTCACACAAATTTTTTCCCACCATGCAGGAATCCCTGACAAATATTCTTCTATCGACACAACATACATATGCCAAGTGGAAGGAAGGAAACTAGTTGATGACTTCAAATTTGGTTTTCTAAGTTGAGGATATATAAAAGGGGAATTTGTGTAAGGAGTGTAAAATATCTCCAATACATTTTCTCCCCACTTTAGCGAGCACAAATACTGATGAATGCTTTAGTAAAGTAGATCGAAGAGTGAATAGGGTTATAAATTTATACCTAAAAAATCAAGGAAGTAGACCGCAATCTGGAAAGCTCGAAAGCATAGGGTAGGAAAAGGACTCCATAGCCTCGCAAAACTATGAAGTTATAGTTTAAAAACACCTTTTAGGCCCACAAACCTGTAAATAGGTGACCCCTAAGATCTCTCACATAAAGGAAGCCTCGAGAAATAAGTGCCTCACAAGCCCACAGACTTGCAAGGAAGGTGTCCTTCAAGATCTCTCACATGAAGGAAAATTTGACAAGCACCCTACAGGTTTGCAGACCTATAGGGAAGGTGTCCTCCAAGATCTCTCACATGGATGAAACCTAGAAAAAGCACCTTATAGACCCACAGGCTTGTAAGGAAGGTGTCATCCAAGATCTCTCACATGAAGGAAACCCTAGGAAAAGCACCCTATAGGCTTGTAGATCTACAGGGAAGGTGCCCCTCAAGATCTCTCATAGGAAGGAAACCCAATGAAAAGTTCCCTGTAAGCCCATAGACCTACAGGGAAGGTGTCCTTCAAGATCTCTCACATGAAGGAAACCCAGAACACCCTACAGACCCGTAGACCTATAGGGGAGCGACCCCCAAGATCTATCACATTGAGGAAGCTCAAAATAAGCACACTCAAGGCCTGAAAGCCTATAGGGAGGTATCCCCCAAGATCTCTCACATGAAGGAAACCCAAGGAAGGGGCCTCCACAGAGTCAAAAAGCAACTTCATAGGCACATCTGCAAAGCGACATGTTTACCATCAGATAGAACATGTCTGAAAACGACCACACAGGCAAGTAAGTGGGAAGTCATGCAAACTGCAATTGATAGATTTTAAAAATTTCAAAGGGGTCTCTCGGTAACCTAGCGTGAAGAAAGGGGTCCACTCAAAGTACTCATTGTTTGAAAGTGCAGGAGAGATGTTTTCTCTCAAATTGATTCATCATCAAGGAATCCTTTTGAAATATGTTCATTTCATCAAGGAATTCGAAAGGGAGAAAATGCCCCCTTGTGAGGGGAAAGTTAAAATTGTTCCCTTCTCAAAGGAAAGGTCTCAAGTTCTTTCTTTATGAACCCATGATGAATGAAACACATTTCATTAGGGTTTCAAGTTGAGAAAGTGATTCTTTGAAAAAAGTTCGCGAAGATTCTAGAGAAATGATTCATTTTGAAATGAATAAATTTTATGAGAATTAGAGTGTCATAGAAATGGTGTTGTCACATAGGAGAGGGACAACTCAAGCAAAGAAGAGAAAGATAAAAGAATAATGAAAAAGAGAAACAAGATAAAAATAAGAGACACAGGGGTGATCTAATATTTCCGGGAAAGAGCTGCTCATATATATATATATATAAAATTAGCTATCATCAACCCCCTACTATATTAGACCATGTAAAGAATGCACGAGAAGACAAAGTAAAAATAAAAAATTGGGTCAACATGGAAGGGAAGCCTAAATTCCCCCAGCGCTTTGCATCATTCCTAATTTTTTTGAAAGTTGGTCACAAACATGGAAGAATGATGATACAAATAGAAGAAGGTTTATGACAAAAAACCCACTCCTGTATCCAAGCACCAACAAGGATGACAGGGTCATCCAATAACACATAGCACAATCATGGGGGAACACATCACAATACACACACACACATCTAATTTAAAGATAAAGAAGAGACCTCCCCCTAACACTGGTCGACCAAGATGTTTTCTACTTCCCACTTCAGATCATCATAGGGGGGAGGAGGATGGGCCTATAGCATTGGGATGTTAAGAGGAGGAACTTCTGATCCTCCGCAACAAGGGCTAAGGAAGAAGGCCCTACAAGGTCTCCTCCATTTGGCTCTTATGGAGCTATGGTCAATGATTTCAAGAAAATCACTGACAAGGCTAAAAATTCATCTAGAGAGTTAAACATTTACTTCACCGAAATTCCATGTCATAACTAAAAAAATGGGGAAAGCTGTGTTAGAGGTTAACCTCTAGGCTCATCGAGTGACTCGGGAGTAGTAATGAACTCAAGGGAAGCCGAGATTGGTTCCGCTACTAAAATAGAACAATTCAACAAGGGAAAACCTTTCAAAGAAGGTGGGATCCTCTTATGTCCTCCATTGTTGGATGGACCACTCTCCACCTTCTACTTCATCAAGGGATGTGAACTACCCACAAAAGAGGCAAGAGGTGTGGAGGAAGAGGAGGAGAAAACCACAGTAGATACCATTGAAGTATTCAACATATCTATGGGTTTTGGGAAAGGAGGGACATCTAGAATGGACATCAACAAGGGCGGCTCCACATAAGGGGTGATGAACACCTACACCCTTTTGGGTTTAGGTGCATTCCTACTCACAGTAGAATTTGGAAGAGAGACTGAACCAGATTGAATGGAAGCACAGTAGAGGAGAGAGGAGGACGCGATAAGAGGCCTTGAGATAGGGGTAGTCGACTCCTCTTTTTCTACAAAGTGGCCTTCACAACCACAAGAGTCTTTCGCTGGTGCTTGTGCTCACACACAAAGTGATTTCTACAACTCTTTGAGCTAGAGACCGGAGGTTGCAAAGGAGTTGTTAACAAATATTTAACTAGCTCCCTTCGGGTGTATTTTTCCTCTATGTGTCAGCCCACGCTTCGCAGAGTCAACTTGGCCTTTTATCAATGCTTTTCTCTGCTAGTCCATGTGTCTACTCCTCACAACTCTGAGTCTTGACATTACTTTCACATCCTAGAAAGCTCCGCTATGCTTCCACGTGTTGCGGTTATGGGATTCTTTTGATCATGTTTTCTTGCTGCCTCATCGGTCTCTAAAAGGCTGCCATAAAGCCCTCATTCCTAAAAGGTTTTGGAAGGCCCCACAGTTGTTGTTTGTAGTGTATATTTTCTACATGTATGCCATTCACAAATCTTTCAGCGTAGAGATGAAGTAGCAACCGTGGGCAGCGAAATGTTGCCATGTGTCTCTTTTGCGCCCGACTAGTGATCGTTCCCTCCATTATTGATGAAGGCTCCACTGATTTGACACGTGTATCATTAACGCAAGTCCTCAACGACAAGGGGAGAGAGGTTCATACGGGTAGTGAAAGGTTGCCACGTGCCTAACTAGTGGATCTCATATTCGGGCGAAGGACCAGATGAACCGAATAATGCTATTGGTCACTACGTGTCATAATCATTCATACAAGGGGGTGACACTTGTCTGATTGGGCCTTGCTAGGACCACCGCCATCATTTCCAAAGGATGCACCTATACCTGGGATGATAGAATGCTTGGTTCTTGATCTTTTTTGTTGCAACGACTTTGAGAATATTTTGATTCTGGCATCATTGTCGGGGATTGTAAAATCTTTTCTGTTGCTGCTCTCCGAAGTGGTGGGAGGTTTTCTTGCTATATATAATTTTCTCTGTTATGAGAAAATGGTCTGGAATTTGAGGAAAACACTGGTTATAGTTAAAAATGCTAGGCCTTTATTGTTGTTTTATTTGATTGCAAAAACTCTCAGACTTTTCCAATTGTTCGGCCTTTCTGTTTTTCATGCTATTTGATCAAACTATAAACTGTGATTTTTATTGTTTGGACACTTCATTTAAGAACTTCTAGATATGTTGAATGCAAGTTTTCTTACCTAGATCATGTCTAATGACTCTTCTTGGCAGTAGGAATGTATGCAATGATATTTTATGTCAATGAATGAATTGTATATGCTATAATCTTAAGTCTCTGATGTTCTGGACCACTACAACACCATTCAGGCCCTTAGATCTATGATTTATCATGCCTATCATTAAGTCTTGGCACATCGCCTTAGGTTAGACTTCATTTTATTATATCTACTTCCTTTTCCCTTTCCAAACCCCCATTATAGAAGAAGCTGACTTCTCTAAAAATATGGAGGTTACTTAGTTTAGCGCAAAAAGGTCCCCCTTAAACTGAGTTTCCCATAAGGCATTATTACCTTGTCAAATTTTGGCATCAATAGTTTTTTCCTTTTTCTAGCATACCTGGTGGGACTGAGCTTAAATGAAATTTCATTTTAGAAGGGTGTATGAGCCATTGGCCTGTAACTAGATCTCAAACCGCAGACAACCCCAGTTTACTAGTACCTCCACTAGGGAGAGTCCAAGTCGCAAATCAGCTGGTAACCGTTCCATTCCTGCCACCTATTCGTTTCACCATGTTGCTGGCCACCAATAGAAATTACATGGCATGGGACATCGAAAGTCCCCTAGTAGCCTTGGTAGCATCCATTGTCTGGGGCGCTATCCCAGTTTTAGCCATGAAAGCTATACTGAAGTTTACCGGAGACAGCTTAAGAACACCAACAGAACATTTGTAGGATGTGGAAGACGTATGTTTGGTACACAGGATTACAACATAGAATGTAGCCCTAAGGCTTCTCGCTGTGTCTTTTAAAGGAAAGGCACTGGATTGGTACCAAAAATTGACACCTAATTCAATTCACACCTGGGACGAGCTCAAAGATCCGTTCTATGAGAGGTTCTCAAATGACAGAGATCGTTCTTCATTGCATTATCAACTATCTGTCATAAAATGAGCCCCCTAGGAGGCTCTAATGGACTTTAATGCCCAATTTCACACAAATTGGTAGAGGATTCCTGTTACTATATGCTTGACTCCTGAGTTGGCATTTATATTTTATCTTAATTCCATCAATTCTGAAATTTATGTGATGATCAAGTCTTTGGGAGGAACTACTCTACTAGATGCTTATGGTATCACTATCAAAGTTGAGAATCATTTAATAGATTGCAAAAATTTTCCCCCTCGACCTATTATGCTGATATGTCTTGAAATATCGATCTCCGCGCAAGAGGTCACGTCAACTAGCGCACCTACAACTACCCAGTCAATGTACACATATGCGGCAAGGCCACAAAATGTGGCCCCTACATCAGGTTCTTCCAAAGATGAGATGAGCGACCTCAAAGAGATGTTGTAAACCATGGAAAATGATATAACCACTCTTAAGCAGAACCAATCAACACCTCCGAAGCTTGCATATCAAAACTATCAAGGTGGGTGGTCTTCTTATCAGCAGAATCAATACTAGGGCATGCCTCACACTAATCCACCAACCCCGACTGCAAACCAAATGGTGTCGGTGCCTACTTTGTTGACGAGCGTGTCACCAAGCTCGAGTAGGGAATTAACTGTAGGGAAGAACAACCTTATTGATGATATCAATCCATGGTGCTTCCCTTGTAGTGATGCGCATATGCCCTAGAACTATTTGCGTGTCAATTTACAACAAAAGGTGGTAGAGAAACGTAGCCAAGGTGCGGCAACAGAACATGGAGGTTATATATATGCTTCACCACAAATGGAAAGTGCAGTTCTTACTGCGCAAATGCAAGGAATGTCTTTAGAACAAGAATCCAATATTGCTCCTGATCACGCACTTTTCTTCTGGATGGAGGAAGAAGAAATGGTGTTTGCTAATGGGGTGATCCCATAATAGTGGTTTACAATTTTTGGCCAAATTGGACACTGAAATTATTAGTCTTAACTAAATCTTCACATTCGGGTACCTATAGCAGCTAAAGTGTGAGGAATTTGAAGATGGTGCAAACTAGAGTCTCATCAAATTTTGTCTATAGATTCTAAAAATATTTTTTTCAAAATTTTTGGAATCAAATTGCACTTCTTTTTCCATCTCCCACGAAAATAGATTTTTTGAGAAAACAACATTTTAAAAAGTGATGCACAGTATAGCATAACTTTTTTTCCATGAAGGATAAAATTCTAATTCTTTCAAATTTAGATTTGTAACTCTAATATCTAGTGCTTCCACTTGGTTAGATAGTTTTTTATTGAATATTTTTTCCTTAATCAAATTTCAAAGTCAAACAAATTACAATTTAGACACAACACATTGTATAACACGTAACTTTTTTTGTATATGTCAAAATTTTTTTTTTTTTTTTTTTTTGGATCAAGGACTTCAATATCTGGTGCACTCATATTTTTCAATTTTTTTGATAATCTTCTATTTTTCCACATGTGAAGAATAGAGAAATTCATTTTCAATGAAAAACCTATGTTTAATAAAACTTAAAAACAAATACATAACAAAACCAAAACATATTAAAATTATATTCATTGGATAGCTTTTCTGAGGAATACCATAATCATTTGAAATAAATTTTAAATGAATTCATTTGATCCCCAAAATCTAAATCAAAAGTGATTTTTTATCAGCATTTTGATAGGTGTAAAGGAGACACATTTATAGGTATGGTTTAAAACTAGCGAGGTTCTATCCAAGGGGGTTTGATCTAAGGTGATTTGATCAAACCCTCTTCAATTGGAATCCTTAAAATAGAACTTTTTAAGGCTTAAATCATTATATTTTCTAAAAATATGTGATTTGAGCTAAAATTTGTTCCTCTCAAGAATTGTAAACCACTATTATGACAGGAACCAATGATGCGTTCATATCCAAAACAATGCAAGTACAATTTGATTATAACATTTGCTCAAAGAGGAGATTCATCGGTGAGTTAGTTGTTCCGCATCCAGCCAACCCACAACTCAAGGGTGTTTTCGATCAGATTCCTGGTACTTCAATCATCCCGTCACCATCTCAACCACGAAAGGAAATTATTAGAAAAAGAACCAAGGAACAGAAACCTATGAGTTTGTCACCTTTTAATGTGGTAGAGCAATTAAAGAAATCATCCACTAATGTGTCTCTATGGGACATTCTAGCTATCCTAGAACAAAAGGCGCTATTACAGAAGGCACTTCAAGAAGAGGTCAACCTGGCACCAACAAAGTTGTTTGCCAGTGCAGAGGTTGTTTATCAAATACCGCTAGCTAAAGTCCTTACAAACAATACAAAGGAATCTCCTGCCGAGGATAAGAATAAGTTAAAACCTAAACCTTTCTTCTTAACTCTCATTATAGGAAAGAAGTTATTGCACAATGCTATGATTGATTCTGGTGCTAGTACCACGGTTATGCCTAAATAGATAGCCAAAGCTTTAAGACTCAGCTACGAACCTATGAAAAGAGGGGCAATGCAAATTGATGGGAACAAAGTTGAGACTGTATGTGTCATCAAAGCACTTCCTTTAACTCTATTTGCTTGCCCTAGTATCACGGTGCCGCAAGACACTATGATCATAGATGTTCCTCCTATGTTTGGTCTCTATCTATCCCAAGAATTTACTTCAAAGGTGGGTGGATACTTGTCCTTTGATTGGTCACATTTGATACTCAAGACCAAACACGGTGCAAAAATGAAGATAGAATCGAAGGCTTTACATTATAAACATGCAGCGGATGAAGCCTTGATCAATTTTGAAGCCATGCATACCTCTATCACCAAGCAAGAAATGTATTGTGTTGAATTACTAGAGGAGGAAAATGTGAGTGGAGACTGGAATGACAAAGAAGATGCTCTATTGAGTGAACACATGGAAAATGATCCTTTCAACAATTATCATGCTACAAGATTGGGCACCTATGTAATTTATGATGAAGACCAAGTGCTTCTGAAGGTTGCCAAAGAGTCTGAAGGTAGCTAAGAAAATGAGCTATGGATATTGTACTTTGATGGAGAAAGAAGAAAAGTGGTTACTGGAGCAGGGATATATTTAATATCCCCACAAAATAAAAAATTGTTGAGGTCTTTCTACTTTCATTTCATCTATTCAAACAATGAGGCTGAATATGAAGGATTGGTTCAAGGTTTAAGCCTTGCGGAATGAATGGGAATTAAGCAATTAATGGTGTTTAGAGATTCCAAACTAGTATTCAACAAAGTCTGAGGAATTTCCATGGAAAAGAATGTCTGCATGAGATCCTATCGGCATTGAGTCTGTGACCTGATTGATGATTTTGAAGCTTTCAACATCAAGACTATTCCCTGAGGACAAAATAGTAGTGCAAATTGCATGGCCATGATTGGTACTTAGTTTGATCTTGTCTCTGACCTTATACATAATGAACATTCAGTATGAGTACTATTCTGACCAATGATCCCCGATAATGATCAGAGTTGGAAAGTTTTTGAAAGCGATGAACACATTACCTCATTTATCCAACACTCAGGGGAGTTTGCCAATCAGTTTCAACCAAAGATTTCCAAAGTTTATGAAGGACAAATTATGCAGCTCAAATCTAATAAACTTCCGAAAGGATTGGTTACTCTCAAAAAAAATTTCGATTGTGATGATGCCCGTAATGATAAACGGAAGTTTGTAGCACACAAAAGTGATTATGTGGACCTTCGGGTCTCCAATGGTAGGAATCTCCGAGTTAGGAAAAATGTCCCACATCATGATCAAGAAAGACTCATCAATTTCTATGAAAAATATGGAGTGGTGGCTTGGTCCTACGATGATATGGAGGGGTATGATCCTGATATTATTCAACACACTATTGAGCTAACAGAAGGTACAAAACTAGTCAGACAGAAACAGAGGCCAGTCAACCCTAAAATTGAAGCACTAATGGTGCAAGAGCTAACTAAGCTCATTGAGTCACACATTGTCTTCCCAACCAAGCATAGTACATGGGTATCGAATCTATTCCTAGTCCAAAAGAAGAATGGAGATATTCATTTGTGTGTGGACTTCTGAGACTTGAACAGAGCATCTCTAAAGGACCACTATCTGCTGCCTTCTATGGAATCAATATTACAAATGGTTGCAGGATCTGAGATGTTTTCTCTACTGGACGGTTTCTCCAACTACAATTAGATCTGAGTTAAAGAAGAGGATCAACACAAGACTACGTTCACCACAAAAGGGGAACATTTGCATATGCTAAAATTCCTTTTGGTTTATCCAATGCAGGGGAAACATTCCAGCGGACGATGGAAATCGCATTCAACGAACTAATCAATAAGTTTATTCTAATTTATTTGAATGATCTTACCGTGTTCTCTAAATCTAAGGATGATCATTTTGATCACTTAGAATTAGTTTTTCAAAAGTGTTAGGAGTTCAGAGTTTCCCTAAATCCAAAGAAATGCATATTCAGAGTACCACAAGGCAAGCTGTTAGGACATGTTGTATCTAAGGGGTTTCAATTGACCCTGAATGAGTGAAGGCTATCAAAGAACTTCCCCTTCTAGTGAATAAGAAAGGTGTTCAGTCTTTCTTGGGAAAATTAAAATTTTTCAACAAGTTTATTTCTAACTTTGCAGTGATAATTAAACTGATGACCCAAATGCTTAAGAAGGATCAGACATTCAAGTGGATGATCGAAGCTCGGGAAGCCTTTGAAAAAGTCAAGGAAGCTATTTCCATAGCTCTAGTACTGGTTAATCTAGATCAATCTAAGGATTTTATAATGTATGCATTAAGTAGCAAGTTGAGTATTGCTACTGTCCTAACCCAAAAAGATGACGAAGAAAAGGGGGAAAATCTAGTAGCGTTCTATTCCTGGACACTGAAGGAATATGAGGCAAATTATAATTTCATCGAAAGGAAAGCCTTTGCAATAGTGAAGTGCCTTAAAAAGTTCTACCATCTAATTTCCTACAACAAGGTGCTTGTGTATGTCACACATTCCAGTGTGTGGGAATATATCATGGAAAGGGAGATCATAGAAAAAAGAGCTAATTGGATCACCAAGATCCTTGAATATGACATTGAAGTCAAGCCTACTAAAACTATTAAAGGAAGAGGACTATGCGAGTACATGGCACATAATGAGGAGGTACCTGCCACAGAGGAACAACCGGAGCTCGTCTTGATAAATGAACTAGAATTAGAGGGTTGATGGCTGACTGATAGAATGAGGTTCATGCAAACTAGAAAGTATCTGCCAGGTCTCTTATCCCAAAAAAGGAGATATTACTGGCTACAAAATTGTGGATATACGCTAGTAGAGGGAGTCCTTTTCAAAAGGAATTTCAATGGTGTTCTCTTGTGATGCGTCACTTCAGAGCAAGCAAAGAGGATCCTTGATGCATTCCACAATAGGGCTGCAGGCGGACATTTCTCTGCTAAGACCACTGCCATTAAAATCATGCGTGTTGGTTACTACTGGCCTACACTTTTTAATGACTCCCACTCTTTAGTAAAGTCTTGTAAAAAATTCCAATTCTTTACTAACAAAAGGAAAATTTTTGCAATACCCCTCAAACCCATAGTGGCAGATGAACCATTTGCACAATGGGGTTTGGAACTTCATCAGAAATATTACCCCGACTTCCAATACCGGACACAAGTGGATTCTGATCACCATGGATTACTTCACAAGATGAACGAAGGTTGTTCTACTTAAGAGCACAACAAAAATAGAGATTGTAGAATGCCTCAAAGAGTTGGTGACAAGGTTTGGTCCTCCGAAGACTATCATTTCAGATAATGCCAGATCTTTCCTAGAAACAAAGGTGTGTCACTTTGCATTAATGAATGGCATATTCCTCAAGACATCATCAAATTATTACCCACAGGGAAATGACCTAGTAGAGTCAACAAACAAGAGCCTAGTTTATCTCATTAAAAGGATTGGTTCAGAACACCAGAGGGAATGGCATAAAAACCTCCAAGCAGTGCTCTGGGAAAACCGCATAACTCCTAAGTAAGTCCTTAAGGCTTCGCCTTATGAGTTGGTATACGTGAAAGAGGTGTTGTTACCTATATATATGGAGATTCTGGCACTCCAATTGTTGAAATCTCTCGAGATAGAAAAAAATGGAGCTATGGAAGTTCAACTTACCAAACTATTAGAAATACAGGAAAAAAGGGAGAATTCCCTAATAGCCATGAAAAATCATCAACAAGTGGTCAAGCAATGGTTTGACAAGGCGGCTTCCGACCAAGGTCTAAAATGCAGAGACTTAGTACTAAAGTATGATAAAAGGGCTGCTAAGCCAGGTCAACATGGTAAATTTGATAGCATATGGGAGGGACCCTTTAAAATCATTCGGTGCAAAGAACATAACGCTTTTGAGCTAGAAAATATGGAACAAGAACTCTTAGGAATCTCAGTTAATGGGATTCATCTCAAGCTATTTCATTAGGTACTGAGCTCTATTTTTGTACATATGTGAATATGCTTTCTTTTTATTTTCCTTTCTTTGGCCAATCTTTTTCAAAATTGGTTTGTGCTTTACACAAATAAACCCATTATTACGAATGGTGGAATACTAGGATTTCTTTACACAAAACACACCCATGCGCAGAGAAATAACAAATTTATGCCATAAAAGAGCCCATAAAATTGAAATACAGAATGAAGAGAAGAGCATGGATTTTCTTTAAAAAGATATATATCTATTTATATATATTCTTTACATTGCAAAAATGGCTAGGGAATCCATAATCCAAAAATATACAAGTATTCAAGCTATTATATATGCAATATGATAGCCCTTTTTAAGGCTTATATACAAACTATTAGGCAGGTAGTCCAGGAAACAACGAGAAATAGAGAAAATAGGGAGACATTTTTTTTGGGAGCAGAAAGGGGTTTTCATCCAATAGCACGAGAGGCAACAATTGATGCAACAACAATGTCCACCTCTTCCTCATCAGTAGGTTCTTTGGCAGCACTAGCAGTATTATTCGGCACAACTGCCATTGGCAGGGGAAATACCAAGTTCCTGAAGTCAGTATACCAATCTACGTCATAGGAAGGTATCACGTTGTAATTGTGGAACAGGAAATGTAAGGCCTAGGTAACCCTTTGCTGATGCTCATCGCATGTCTGAAGGTAGAATCCACTGAGAAAGGATAGCCAAATGACTACAACTTCTTCCTTGATAAAGTGATGGAGGTCGCTGGCTGACGGTAGACCTACTCCATATGCGACATGAGAAACAACCTCTTCAAGGCCATTTAGGTATTTTTTGGGAAACATTTCTTTAACAAGTTTTAGGATGAGAGGTTAGGGGATGTTGATGTCTAAAATGGATGCCATGAAGTGAGAACATATATCAGTGTTCGCCTGATACTTGTTCTCATACTCTATGTAGTCTTTACCCAGAACCCATTTTATGGCTATCAGGACCAAGGAATGCTTATTCTTGGTCATCCGTTTTAGCCTTCTAGTAGAACCTCCCCTAGAAATTCCGTTTGTGACTTATATGAGGGTAAAAAAATTGGAGTATCCATGATTTTGACACCATTCCTATGCTTTTGAGCCAATGCTAAAATTTACCTATCACCAAACCTATGAGAAGACTTACTTAAAACTCTGCTACCAACCTATCACTGTTCAAATGCTAAGTATGATTTCCTCACTACTTACCGGCCTATTTATAGAAAAAATGACAAGACACATGCTAATCCATTTCGAGAAAATGTGATAATAGCTAGTTGCCAACTTGAAAGGCATTCCTGCATTTGCTCACATTTCTGGGCCAATTGCATCTGCGGAGGTATGACTCAATGCGTCCTAGATTAATAAGAGCTAATTAATTAGCTTTAAAAAGGTGGTGCTCATCGATAGTAAGCCACATGACCGTAGGCTATTGTGTCATCTCACAAGCGTTTCCTAGAGCCCAAGACAATATTCATATCTTTTTAGGTCGTGATCGTTTGCTTTGGCATAATCATTCCGACCAAGATATTAATTATCAGTGCATACTAACGCAAGGTTAGAAAGAAAATTTCTGACTCAAGTTCCAAGTGAATCACATCATATCACACGGTTGCCAAACACAATAATAAACTCCTGCCGCCTCAAAATGGAAAGCGGTTCATTTTGCATGAATTGCAAAATTAACGATACATGCCAAATTAAATGCAAAAGACATGCTTTCATCTACCACCTTGAGGAAACATTGTCAAATATTGCATGAAAAGGCTTAATATTTTAAAGCATTTTTAACAAATGCCAAAGCTAAAGGTGCAGATTTGTTCTTCTTTTGTGTATCCAGAGCCAAGGAAAATTGTAGAGCCAAGAACTTGTAGAGGTCTTCATCCAAAGAAAAATGTTGCATAGTTCATCTCAGCCAATGCAAGAAGAAATTAGCAAGGAGCTTTTTACAGCCATACATTTGTTTGAAGATGTATATGTCTATGAGGATGTGGCATATGCTATGCCTGGTATACCCAGCAGGCCAAAGAGGGCCTATACAGAAGAGTTGAAAAGGCCCAAAGATTGCAGAAAAAAGAAAAGGGTTGAAGAGAAATGGGATAATATCTACGATCCACGGTTCACGAAAAACCCTAATTCCTTAACAGAAGCAACCTGTGCAAGGTTGACGACACCAAAGGTAGACAAATCTACAACAAATAAAATTTGGTATAGTGGTCTTCCTCAATACATGGTCCCGCTAGTGCACTACTGCCCCAAGATAGTTGACGTTGCCATCCAACGTTATAACCCTAACACCCACTACATCGAGGGCCAAAACTTAAGGGTTCACATCACCTCACAAGCCATCTGGAATATGCTATGCATCCCAAACCCAATTAAAAGAAGAGAGAACACTGAGTCCTTTTATCCTGGCAAAGGAGAGAAAACATAGAGGGCAATGAAAAAGAACTCAGAGTTCTTGTTGGAGGAGACTGGTAGGAAAGGTATCCCAGCCACTAAACTGCTAAGTATTCCATTGTCGCATGGTGCATTACACGAGGATCTATAGGATTCCATGTCCATGCTAGCTTTTGTGTGTGGTCGAGACTCTGATCAGATGGTGGAAACTTTTTAATTGGGACCGACTTTCCAATTTTGCAAGAAGCATGATACCTTCTGGTATGATTTTGCTGAGTTTATGGTAGAGGAAATGATATGACAAATAAAGAATTACCCGGTGGAGGAAAAATTTAGGTTTCTTTCTTTCTTGGTTCACATGTTTCTGCATTAGAACCCTGATTTCTTCACCCGGTATTTTCCATTATCAATTTTTGATGAGCAGGGTAAGAGGAAGTCGGTGTCCACATGAATGCCTTTTCTTTCCGCATCATATGATTATTATGCATTTTTGGACTATTTCACAGCTCTAGCCTTGCATGATTTAATCATAAAGGGTGACATAATTCAGCTCAATAAGGAGTAGACTGAATATATGCATATTTTCACTCTTGTATGTGACCAGTTCTTAGGCAAGGATTTCACGATTCTCCAGATGCGGGGCTTTACTGGTAAACCTTTCCTGCTCCCAGCCTGTGTCAAAGATAGGGTGCTCACACTAGAAATGTTTCGACAGGTGTGTATCATTGATTTTACCTTTTGTAGTAGCAAAAGTGTCAAGAAGAAGGGATTCTTCTCTTGTCCAAAGAATTTCAAGTCAGTAACTCTGATAAAGAAAAAATCATACTATTTATTGGAGGATAAAATGGCTTATCTAGGGTTAGTGCTAGTAAATGATAAGTGGGAATACAACCCCTTCGATGAATTTCCAGAGCCGCACATGAGAGTTACACATGTTCCCTGACCTTACTGGGTGAAGCGGTGTAACTTGCGAGCAGACAAAGATGAAATTTTTGTTGAATTGGCATGTATTCCTATGCAAGATACTAGAGGACCATGACAAAAGTTATACTTTGCTGTGGTGGTGGCCCAAGATAATGTCCACATGGAGTGTGACATGTACAATAGGTTGAAGAAGGATGAGGAATGGAGTGGTGAAAAAATAGAGGCTTTCTAGAAGTATCACCAAGAAATGACACAATTGGATACCCCTTACAACAATCTGAAGGATGACCAAGAATTTGAAAGATGGTGGAAGGAAGGCCACCCCAGCCCGAGCTCTAGTATTAATAAGAGTAGAGACTTTGGAGGAAGAGTCTGAAGAGCAGGATGAGGAAGCAGTGACATTGACCTCCTCTGCACCAAAGGAGAAAGGCCCCGGATAGCCTACCTATGTGGCCATGAATGTGAGTTTTAATATATTAAGGGGCTCACATATACTCACTTGGGCTGCTAAACCAGCCAGGTTATCACTGCAGCAAACGGCGATGACTGTTGAAGCTCGAGAGACCCCACCTATGAAACAAAAACACACAAAGAGCATTATCGAAGAAGGTTTGCAAGAAATCATTGGAAGAAAAGTGCTTGTAGCTAACCAGGAGCCTAAAATTGAGGAGTCGCTGATGATTCTAGAGCTGCCATCGACCAGTCAATAGGGAAAATTCACTCCTTCTTCCCTTGCTTCTCATTCCTTGGTATCCACCCTTGCATCACTGGCAATCCCTACCATGAGTGTTGGCCCTCTGCCTCCCACTTTTAATCCAACATATTTAGAAGGTTTTTTCCAATTTTCACAAACCACTCCGCTTGTCCTTACTCCTCCACAAACCTTTACACTCGTTGATGCTGCTCAGGCTCTCCTTGCCTCGCTTTCAAAAAGCATACCCCCTATGAGTGCCCCTTCTTTTTCCACTATTATTGTTGATCCTCTTCCATCACAACAGGCTAACACCACATTGACAACTCCTCCACCATCCTAGCCTATGAGTCCTATGGCTGATTCCCCAATTCAGTCATTACAAATGACTAGCTCTACTGTTGGACCTCAAACCAAACTGTGGAATGTGGCCCACTTCTCCCCACAAACTATCACTATCTAGAAGAAACAAATGCCCACGCCTATGAAGGTTACCTATCCCTATGACCTGCCTTCTGGTGGTCCTTTCGCAGGTGGACTAGTTTCATCACTAGCTGAGTTTATAGCACATATTGATTGCGGAAAGGAGGCACACACAAGTAAAATGCGAAAGCACAGGGCAAAAGATGACAACGTTTTTGCTGAGCCAAAAATATAGGCTCTTTATGATGAGGCCCAACAAGAATTGAAGTTTGTGACCGCGTACCCAAGGGTAAGCAAGCCTCAGGGGGAGATGCACCCTGAAGATTATGAGATATATGTGGTAGGACTCGACATGAAGGTGGCACGACTGCATGATAAGGTTGAAATCATGGAGGAAACACAACGGGTAGTCACTTTTGACTTCCTTAAAACTGGCTGCCAGCTAAAAAAGAAGGATGAGCAGCTTAAAATAGCAAGGGAAAGGGTTAGTTTTTTGGAGAAAAAAGAGAAATCCCTAGAGGAGGATGTTGTTTGTATGACAAAAAGGGCACTGATAGTGGAGGATGAGAGGAATAGACTTTAGGGTGAACTTTCGAAGACTCAGGTTGCAAACCCTACCATAATAAAAGAGCTACAATCTAAGAATAAGGATATGGAACAGAATCTGCAACTGAAGAATGAAGAGCTGGAGCGACTTCACCTTGAGTGTAGTCAAGTAATGGCGTAGGGAAATGAAGTGTTGGAGCACCAACATGCTCAATATGAGCATACAATACAAGGAAAAGAGGCTGAATTTAAAGGCCTAAAAGCTCAAATAGAGGAAGAGCTCTGAGAGACAAAGTCTTCTCTAGATGAGAACTTAGCAAATCACTCCCGAGCCGAGGAGAATTGGAATACATAAATGAGTGGCTCTATGGAATGGCTAGCATCCGAGAAAAAAAAAAGGGCAGAATTGGATGAAGCCATTATTTCAAGAGATGCAGAGATTGCTTCTCTTAAAAGCTCTCTCCTGCCTCCCCCTACACAACCAGACATCATTCCGATGGTTAGGCAATTGTACATCTCTCACTAGGAAAAAATTAAAGGCTTTTGCCTAACATTGTAGCCTACCCTCTGATTCATTGCCAAGGCATCAAAGCTGAGCCAAGAGGCCCATGATACGATTGAGCTATTCCCACGGTTCATCTTGGAGAAGGTTCCGGAAGAAAAAGATCTTCTCACCAAGCTATACTTGATCTCTGATGAGAGCCTTGCCAAAGCGGGTATTGAAGATCGGGATGTTGTTGCTCAAACAACAAATAAGTTCATCCATTTCCACTTTTCCTTCCAGCGCACTAAAGCAACCATGACTATTCTGAGTAAGACACTGGATAACATACGGGGGAGTTTCTTCGAGTTAAACAGGATGGGTTTTCCATCCTTGTTCCTTGAAGATGACTCTACTGCCACGACTGAGAAGATTTCGGAAAGGATAGAAGAGAAGGAAAAAGATCCAGAGGCTTTCAAGGATTTCAGTAATCCTCCCACATCAACCAACATTGAGGGAGTCATTCATCCACTTGCACAACTACTATTTCATTGTGAAGCAGGGAACGATTTACCCAATGCGTTGCCTCACAAATAAACTATTGATCTAAGTGGAGCGCAAGAGAATTTGTGGAACATGGTGAATCCATCAAAGGATGAATGGTCACCTCTGTAGTTGGCTCTTTCCAATCTCTAACTCCATTATCTAATGAAATGGCACTCTGGCCTACAAACCAGAGAAATTTTGGGTTCTCCGGTCCTTATTCAAAATGCCCCTGATAGTCACCAAAAGCTGTTAACAAATATTTAACTAGCTCCCTTTGGGTGTATTTTTCCTCTATGAGTCAGCCTGCCCTTCACAAAGTCAACTCAAACTTTTATCAAGGTTTTTCTCTACCGCTCCACGTGTCTACTCCTTGCAACTCCAAGTCTCGACATTCCTTTCACATCCCAGAAAGCTCTGCTATGCTTCCACGTGTTGCAGCTATGAGATTCTTTTGATCATGTTTTCTTGCTGCCTCATCGAGCTCCAAAAGGCTGCCACAAAGCCCTCATTCCTAAAAGGTTTTGGTGGGCCCCACGGTTGCTATCTGTAGTGTATACTTGCTACTTGATCATGGCTTTGAGAATATTTTGATTCTAGCATCATTGTTGGGGTTTGCAAATTTTTTTCTATTGCTGCTCTCCGATGTGGTGGGAGGTTTTCTTGCTATATATACTTTTCTTTGTTATGAGAAAATGGTCTGGAATTTGAGGAAAATGCTGGTTTTAGTTAAAGACCCCAGGCCTTTATTGTTGTTTTATTTGATTGCAAAATCTCTTAGACTATGCCAATTGTTTGGCCTTTCTATTTTTCATGCTATTTGATCAATTTGTAAATTGTGGCTTTTATTCTCTGGACACTTCATTTAAGAACTTCTATATATGTTGAATGCAAGTTTGCTTACCTAGATCATATCTAATGACTCTTCTTAGCAGTAGGAATGTATGCAATGATATTTTATGATAATGAATGAATTGTCTATGTTATAATCTTAAGTCTCTGATGTTCTAAAACACTACAACACCATTTAGGCCCTTAGATCTATGATTTCTCATGCCTATCATTAAGTCTTGGCACATCGCCTTAGGTTAGACTTCATTTTATTATATTTGCTTCCTTTTCCCTTTCCAAACCACCATTATAGAAGAGGTCGACTTCTCTAAAAATCCAGAGGTTACTCATTTTAGCGCAAAAGGTCCCCCTTAAATTGAGTTTCCCATAAGGCATTATTACATCGTCAAATTGTGGTGTCAAATTTATGGGAAACTCAATTTAAAGGGGAGCTTTTGCGCTAAACTAAGTAACCTCTAGATTTTTAGAGAAGCTGACTTCTTCTATAATGGGGGTTTGGAAAGGGAAAAGGAAGTAGATATAATAAAATGAAGTCTAACCTAAGGCAATGCACCAAGACTTAATGATAGGCATGATAAAATCGTAGATCTAAGGGCCTGAATGGTGTTGTAGTGTTCTAGAACATCAGAGACTTATGGTTATAGCATAAACATTCATTCATTGACATAAAATATCATTACATACATTCCTACTGCCAAGAAGAGTCATTAGACATAATCTAGGTAACCAAACTTGCATTCAACATATATAGAAGTTCTTAAATGAAGTGTCCAGACAATAAAAACCACAGTTTACAATTTGATCAAATAGCATGAAAAACAAAAAGGCTGAACAATTGGCACAGTCTGAGAGTTTTTGCAATCAAATAAAACAACAATAAAGGCCTAGCATCTTTAACTAAAACCAACATTTTCCTCAAATTCCAGACCATTTTCTCATAACAGAGAAAAGTATATATAGTAGGAAAACCTCCCACCGCTTCAGAGAGCAGCAACAAAAAAGTTTTTGCAATCCCTGACAATGATGCTAGAATCAAAATATTCTCAAAGTCATTGCAATAGAAAAGATCAGGAACCAAGCATTCGGTCATCCCAGGTATAGGTGGATTCTCTACAAATGATGGTGGTGGTCTCGGCAAGGTCTGATCAGACAAGTGTCACCCCCTTGTGCAAATGATTATGACACATAGCGACCATTTAGCATTATTCAGTTCATTTGGTCCTTTTCCCGAATATGAGATCCACTGGTTAGGCATGTGGAAGCCTTTCACTACCCGTATGAATTTCTTTCATCTTTCCATTGAGGACTTGCATTAATGCTACACGTGTCAAATGACTAGAGCCTTCATCAGCAATGGAGGGAACGATCACTAGCTAAGTGCAAAAGAGACGTGTGGCAGCATTTCACTACCCGCAGTTGCTACTTCATCTTTGCACTGAAAGATTTGCGAATGGAAGACACATAGCAAGTATACACCATAGACAACAACTATGGGGCCTGCCAAAACCCTTTAGGGATGAGGGCTTCATGGCAGCCTTTCAGAGCCCGATGAGGCAGCAAGAAAACATGATCAAAAGAATCTCATAGCTGCAACACGTGGAAGGATAGTGGAGATTTTCAGGATGCAAAAGGAATGCTTAGACTCAGATTTGCGAGGAGTAGACACGTGGAGCGACAAAGAAAAACCTTGATAAAAGGCCGAGTTTACTCTGTGAAGTGTGGGCCGATGCATAGAGGAAAAATACACCTGAAGGGAGATAATTAAATATTTGTTAACAGGAACAAGAGGCTCCTGCTCAACCATGGGAGTGTCCTCCACAACTATTTCCAATGTTGGGATAGGCTCCTAGATGGGAGTAGGAGGATCAGGTTGAGAAGCAATGGGGGAAGTCAGTTCTAAAGCCTTGATAGTGGGCCTCTTCCCATTTACTATCTTGGGAGAAGAAATGGTAGGAGGTCGTGGAGGCCGAGACATAGAAGATTCCCCATGGGAAGCTTTCTTCTTGCTATACTGAATGGGCCTAGGCTCTGTGGAAAAAATAGGAAGCTCGAACACGAGACTCTTGGACTTTCTCTAAGCGGGCACCATAGGATTCTTGCAAACGCAAAACAAAATCTGATGGTGCCACAAGAAGGTGAGAAGGAGCATCAAACTGAATAGTAGAAGAGGAAGAAGGAGGATCTTGGGACCACTTCCCTTCTTCCCTTCTATATGCCTTGGTAACATCACTATCAAATTTTAAGCAAGCCCTATGTAAAACATCATAAGGTGATGGAGGATATTCACTTTCGGTGTTAAGTGCACCCTCTCTTGTAATTTTGACAAGTCTGATAGAAGAGGTCCTTCATAGGTGGAAGAGGACCAACGAGCATAGGCCAAGAGTAATCCAAGAAGTAATTACCATGGGAAATCGACGATTTATAACCGGTGTCATGAATTACATGCATGGAACCCTCATGGATAAATTTTAAACATTTATGCACAACCGAGGGAATTGCATTCATAGCTAGTAACCAAGGGATACCCAACTTCACTCTAAATAGTTCAGATCTAGGGATAATGTCAAACAAAAGCTTCACAGATTTAGGTCCAACCAAAACCGACAAGACAATACTACCCAAAGGAGGTACAAAAAGGCTGTCATGCATGCAGATGGTGCTCATAGGTGCACTGTGCCCATCTTTATGTAAAATGTTGATTAACATGATCTCCTCAATTATAATGTTTACTTGAGATGTCAGATCAATGAGAACACCTACTATGATGTTTCTATTGATTCGTGCAGGGATGTAGAGATGAAATGGTTCCCTATTAAAACCCAATGACAGATCTTGTGAGGTGAAGGTTATACCAGTACAACTGCTCATAAGCTATGTAGAGGGGATAGGTTGATGTAGGAATGAGGCCATCGTATTCAATAAACGACACTCTCACAGGGGCCCCCAAAGGTTGCAAGATAGGAAAGTGACCCATTTAAGGTTCCGTTGTGCAACACCTTTGGAACCTTCCAACTATTCCTACTTGGGGTCACAAGTTGGGTTGTAAGGAAAAGGCCTCACAACACTCACACCTAAAAAAATCCTAGAATACAAGGAATGGAACTTTTAGTATTTCCAAACGAAACCAAAATGGTTCAAGTCGAGTTGACCAAAAATGTAAGAGAGGGGGACCAACCACGTCAAGACCCTAGGTCATGTCGAGCCAAGAGTAGAAGGCTGCCCTAACTTACCTCACTCTAAAGGGGTGTTTAAAATGAGGGATGAGAATGATGGGGACTATAAAGGCCTTTGATCACTCTGCAAACCCTAACTTTGGTTTGAGCTAGGTGAGCTGGTTTTCTAGAACTAGTATTGTGCCTCAGACAACTCTCTTTTTGAGGATGGCAACATAGTTCTAGAACATCAGCGTGGCGCGTTGGTGTCCATAGCAGTTAGAAAATAGTGAACACAATGAAACCTCCAAAAAGACCTATTGACAGCCTAGATAGTTCAATCTAGATGGTAAAAACAGAATGAGAAAGTATGCAAAATAGATACTAAAATGATAAAGTATATAGACAAAAACTAGGGTGATGAAGATAATCTCACAAAAGCTCCTATTCTCCAACTAGCTCCAAAAGCACATCCTCCTACACACAAGAGAGAGGAGAAAATTGTTGGGGCTATATAGGGGCCTACCTTAGTCAGACCCCCATTTTGGTGTTTCCACCTCCACAAACATCCAAGTAGAAATAGTAGAGAAATGCATGATAAAGAAGTAAAGAAAGGAAGCACATGGATAACACTACAAAAAAATATATAGCTACTCAACCAAATCATAAAGGAGAGGAGCGAAACATTACCACCTCCACCAAGAGCTCACTAGCCAATGATGGAGAAAGAAGGCTTGAACAATCACCACAACCTCAATTGCAAGGAAGGGAGGTGTTGCAAAACCTCAAGAGAGGATATATAAGAGATTTATTGATGCATTCAAGATCTATTCATCATGTCAAAGTCTTCTTGCATCATGCATGTTTTCAGAGCTAATATTGTGATGTAGGTTTCAAGATCAAGTCAAGTATTCAAAGTATCATTTTAAAAAAAATTCAAGTGTCAAGATCCACATCCAATTCATCCATTTCATTTAAGTTGCAGACCTCCTAATATCTCCATTATTAAGGTTTCATTCAAGGGTTTGTTGAATAGTAACATAGCTTTGTTCATTCTTTATTCCCTCTTTCATGCATTATTTCAATTAAAGGTTTGATTACCAAAACGGGGTTTGACCAAGGAAAACCACCATTCACTCAAAAACAAACATTTTTATCTCTTGTATGTGTGATTGCAGATTTAGGATGAAGAAGACTTGAAGATATTTTAAAGAGCAATATTTAAAAAGTTTTCAAAGTTGTCATCGAATCACAGAATCTCACCTACAAATCAGATTTCTGACTTTTCGACACTGAAACCTGGACAAATTAGAAGATTCAATTATGGACTAGAGGCTTCCAAAATATTGTTGTAACCCTTGTACTTGGACCCATTCACCAATGGGTGAATGAGTCTCAGATAAGCTTATAGAAAGCATTGCTCTGATTTCATTGGTCTTGCAAAATTCCTAGTATTTCTCCAAGAAATTTCCCTTCATGTTATCCCAACTATGAATAGTTTCATGTCCTAAGCCCATGAACCATCGTGATGTTGCATCTTTCAAAGTAGCTGGAAACAATTTAATCTTTTGTGCATCATTTTGATAACCATAATTAACTATGACATAAAACATCAAATTCAAAGAGAAATATGTTAGGACCTACCATAGAAAGACCCAAAAAATTAGGCAAAGAAGAATGAGGTATATTATTTATGGGTGCATCTTCTTCTGGATGGGCAATGGGAAATTCAAAGGTGACATAATTATTATTGGCTAATGCTCTTTCACTGTTGTTATTTTTGTTGTTGTTATTGTTATCATCCATGGTTTCAAATTCCCAAGGGGTGTAAAAAGATGAGAACAACTTAGGGTCTTTGTGTATTAGAGTTTTACCACTTTGAAGTTTGTAAGATTCTTGAAAATAATTTAGCAAGCTCCTTAAATGAATATTTTGGGGTGTCAAGTGACTCTTGTTGAGTGCTAGAAGGTGACTCAAAATTAGATTCGATAATAGTAGACTCAATTACACACTTTTCAATATCTAGTTCCACTAATTCATTTTTTGATGGTGTATTCACAATTAATGGCTTTAATCCATTTTTTATTCTTCTTATTTTGAACCACTTCCTATATATTTCTTAACGAAGCTTCCTTTACTATCTCTAGCGTGATCCATGCATTATATGATCTACAACAAAGCAAACCAAGGTTAATTACTTGGGAAAGGTTGACAATCATGTGGAATTTCACCTTGGTGCACTGTTCCTAACTTAACATATTTTATTTTTAGGCATTTAATGCCTTTCCTCGGCAACGAAACCAAAATGTTGGGACAAAGCTGAGTACTTTGGCTTTGGGAATTGAGGCTAAGAATTTGGCTTGTAGTTTAGATTTGTACCTTACCAATCTGGGATTTTAGAACTTATGCAAGATGTTGGGGCTATATGCCTAATGGCTAAAGATAAGAGCTAAGTGAGAATGATATGCAACTAAACATACAAATGGCTTAAAATGGAAATCTAGTTTAATAACTCTATTTCTTCTCTATGACAGGAAGTGACAAGAAATGCACTAGGAAACTTGTGATAGGAATTACACCAAAAAGTGTGATGGGAACTATCACAGAGTATAAAATAACAACATATGATCCATAGCTAAATTTAGAATAAACTCACTTTGGCACTTTGATTAACAAACCATTGTTGATAGATATTAAGACTAACATAAAATGAGAATAAAGTTTAAACTAGATCACAAATACCCATAAAATAATTACATATACAAAATGGGAATGTTGTAGAAATGAAATCACACATTACCAAAGCAAATAAACTAACAAAATCATTGAGTGACCCAAGCAGTGGGCCCTTTCTCCTTGGATCACTTGGTGATAAAATGGAAATACTTATTCTACGTTGAGCTAACCATACATGCATAAAATACCATTAAAATTAAAGTAAAGGATAGGTTCATTCATATATCAATCACCATATCCAGGTCTTAGATACATACATACACATATATATACTTATTAATATACAAAAAATTGATATAGTTTGGCTTTGTTTTGGCCTATGGCGAACAAACCAAATTGTTTGACATAAATAGACTATCAGCTGTTGGCCACTAACAACTCAAAAGTATTTCTAAAAAAAATGACTCATCAATCGTTATACTTCTAACAACTCCATTCTCCATCGAACCTCCATCCTTCACATTCTCAACGGGTACAACCTCTCCTTTAATTATCCCTTTTCATTTTAATCATGAAACAATTAAAATCTCTTCAAATAATTAGCATTTTTAATAGTCTTAATTCCTTTTAAAATTTATTAAATATATTTATTCTCCTAAAACAAATAGTGACAGGAAGTATAGGTAGGATAATGCAAATGAGGGTAAAAGGGAAAATAAAGAATGGAATGATAGGGCCTCTCTCTATCATCGAAAATGGCATATTTGTTATAAGACATTCATAACAATACATATTTCTATCTACTTTTTGAATAACAACAATATTTCACTACTGTGTGTTTGGGTATGAGAAATTGCAAGTTTCAAAACATGTCATGTTTAGTAACTTGTATTTCATAGGATATCCAAAATATTCTTTGGGTATGAGAAATTGTAGGTTTCAAAACATGTCATGTTTTGTATCCTCTACCATGGAGAAGTGTATTGTATTTTTCCATTAACAACAATAATGGTTTTGTCGCTATTTGAAATGTAGACCTAGATATACATATATAAAAACTAGAGGGGTTGGATATGATGTGAAGTGCATGTTAAAACATGTAGTGTGTTTCTTAGCCTAAAATTTGTTATTGTAGGATGCTTGTGTAGTTTGAAGTGTGTACTATGAAGGTTTCCCTATGTCATAAATTGTAGGTTAAAAAATACATGTTTTAAAACCTCCTATTTGTTATAAGACATTCATAACTATTCATATCTATGTCTAAATTTGAAATCACAACAATATTTCACAACTGTGTATTTGGGTATGAAAAAATACAGGTTTCATGTTGTATTTTGTAACCTATATTTCATAGGGTATCCAAAACACACTATGTATTGTATCCTCTATCATTGAGAAGTGTATTTCATTTTCCCAATGCCAACAATAATTATTTTGTTTCTATTAGAATTGCATAGTTGGATATACACAAATCAAAAGCATAAGGGTTGGGTATGTTGTGAAGTGTATGTTAGAACAAATTGTGTGTTTTGTAACCTATAATTTGTTATAGAAGACAGTGTGTGTAGTTTGAAGTGTGTACTCTCAAGGTTACCCTATGCCATAATGTGTAGGTTAAAAAAGACAACACATGTATTGAAATCTCCTATTTGTTATAAGACATTCATAACTATACATATCTTTGTCTGCATTTGAAATAATTTTTTTTTATAATTAATTGTTTGGGTATGAGAAATTGTAGGTTTCAAAACATGTGTAAAAATTATAATTTGCATTTCATAGGGCATCCAAAACACACCATGTTTTGCATCCTCTATTGTAGAGAAGTGTATTATATTTTCCCAATAACAACAATAATGGTGTTATTGCTATTTGAATTGTAGACCTAGATATGCAAAGATCAAAACCAGAGGAGTTGGGTATGTTGTGAAGTGCAGGTTAAAATATGTAGTGTGTTTTGCATCCTATGATTTTTTTGTTATAGCAGACAATGTGTGTATTTTGAAGTGTGTACTCTAAAGGTTTCCCTATGCCATAAAGTGTAGGTTAAAAAGACATGTTTTAAAACTTCCTATTTTTTATAAGACATTCATAATTGTACATATATTTGTATACATTTGAAATCACAAAAACATTTCACAATTGTGTGTTTGGGTATGAGAAAATGTATGTTTCAAAACATGTCATGTTTTGTAACCTACGTTTCACAAGGTATCCAAAACACACTGTGTTTTGTATCTTCTATCATGGAGCAACATATTGTATTTTCTCAATACTAGCAAAAATGGTGTTGTTGCTATTTCAATTGCTAACCTGGATATAAACAAAGGGGTTGGGTATGTTGTGAAGTGTAGATTAACAAAGATAGTGTGTTTTTTGCAACCTACAATTTATTATAGTAGGTAGCATGTGCAGTTCAAAATGTGTAGTTTGAAGTTTACCCTATGCTATAAGTGTAGGTTAAAAAATACATGCTTTGAAAACTCCTATTTGTTATAATACATTCATAACTATACATATCTTTTTTTGCATTTGAAATAACAAAAAAAATTCATTACATTCTTCATGTATAAAAATTTTAGGTTTCAAAATATGAAGTGTTTTATATTCTATAACCTGCAAAGTGTTTTAAAACCCTAAACAAGTGAGAACCCAAAAAAATTACAATTGATTCACATTGTTATTCACCTATCACATGTGAATATTGTTTTTTTAATGTATCTCACACCTGCAACTCCTCCCCGTAGACTCCACCTTTTAACTTTCAACAAAAAAATACAAACTTTATGAACATTGTGTGTTTTGTAACCTACACTTCATTTGTCCAATTTTATTTTGAAACACTAGACAATTAAAAAACCAAAAAAAAATGGAATTGCTTCAGACATTTACTCACACATCACCTTGCAACTCCTCCCCATGAACTCAACAGCTAAAAGCAATACTTCATCGTAGAATACAACAAACCATAAAATACACCGAAAAAATGTGATAGTAAAAGTCTCGCCGTAGTACATTGACTATACAACGTGTTGTTCACTTGATGTCTTCATCATGGAAAAACATCATTCTATCAATGCATTCATCAATTCAAGCCCCTATCTTGGTGGGTCCCACCTTGTAATGACCATACCATTTTATATATTATGATGTCTTAGACATGCCACTTTGTAAGGAGAATAGCCACATTGAAATTATCATGACAATTATTTGAACGTCATGTGCCTAAATGTCTTAATCACATAAAACACACACATATAAAATGCATGTATGTATAATTGTATTGAGAATGAAATATATCTTGAATGAAATGTGAGATAAAAAATAATAATTATAAAGAATGAATAAAAGTGGTTTGTTTCAAAAATTAATAATAATTATTTAAAAATATATTATTTCAATTAATAATAAGTTATTAAAAAAAAATGAAAAAGTAATAAAAAATATCTTGCAAATTTTATATTAAAAAAATATATGTTCATATATATCCATACAAGGAAAATTTACTATTTCTTAGCAATCAAAATTGTCAAATTTATAGATTTATAATTTTTTGTTGGAGCACTCTATCAACTAAGTTACTAGCCCCTCTTTGGCTAGTCCATCATTGGTTTGGATGTGACTTATTTCCAACAAATAATAAAAGGTTCATGAATAGTTTTCAGAGTTTGTTGGAGCTCTCTGAATTCAAACCACTCTGATTGATTTTATGTTGTGTGTTGAGTCTCAATTACTTGATTATGATTGTTTATGTATTTTTGTAGTTGATAGTATATTTCTGATATGTTATCGGGGTTGTATCATTCATGATTATAGATTGAATTTTATTGTTGTGTCTGGATCCCTCTTTTTTTAAAAAATGAACGCTTTCAAAAATTTATATTTTACTATCAATCAAAAAAATCAAACCTTCAAAATCATCTATCCTATAAATATTCCATCACAAAATAAAATATTTGTTACAAACATTATTTTAACCAAAATAAACTATATTTGCATTATTCTTGTTTACATGAAGGCTCAAATATATAGTTATGAGGAAATGCAGCGAGTTATAATCCAAAGTTTATCAAATTTCTAAACCATAAAATACTGCCCTAAATTAAAAGAAAACACAGACAATAGATCATGAAATTTTGAACCTCCAAAGCCATATGTTCTATAAATATTCCATGATAACATAATAACTCCATATAGGGAAGTGAAGGTCACATCTATGCTTAGGCATCGACAGTTTTAATTAGTATAAATTTTCCAACATATAATCATAATTGGGATTGGTTGTAGCCTTTTGAAAGATCAACCTATCAATCCTTCAATGGAAGAATCTATTGATATATAGAAAATCATAAGATATAAATTTTGTGAATCTTGTCATGTAAGAAGCCAATAGTCATAGTAAGTAGATGATACAATAGATTATTGAATGTACAAAGTAAGCTTGCTTATATAAGCAATGTGGTGAAGGTAGGAAAGTCTAACACAATGATTGAATATCCCTCCAATGATAGAACACTTGTTAACTCACATGATAAGTGTTATATGAGTGGTAAGTGTACATGCAAGAGGTGTCTCACAAAGTGAGGACACATGTCTCAACCACATGAGGTGAGAAAAAACTCTAAAATAGCCTAAGTAAGCTTAAGAAAATGTGAATAGGTCAAACTAGAAGGAAATTACAACTAACTAGTTATCCAATGACACTATTTACACTAACACCCGCCTTAAATGTAACCTTGGGAGTAATGTATGCACTAATGATGAGTACCAACTACTAGGCCATGTTAGGTACTCATTTACATTTTTTTCATAGTGGAGAAAATGAGAAAAACCCAATGGGAAATAAAAACCCCTTTCCAAAAGAGAAATGATGCAAATGCAATAAAATGTACAAGTGAATATAGAAGGACTTATGATGACCTGCCAAGGACTACTTCTATCACATAAGTATAAGAAATCTTGCCCCCTTAGGAGAGAAAAAAAGAGAATATGAATCCCCCCATAAGATCATAAAACTTGTAGTGTTGAGTGATGCTTGAAGAAGAATGTAGAATGTGATCCTTGAATGTCAAAAAAAATTCTTCCTTGTGGAAGAAGATGAATTGAAAATAGGTACATGAAATATTCCCTTGTGAGAAGAATATAAGTCTCTGAATGATGCACATGATCCAAAGATAATGGTGAAATCTTTGAAATTTGTTGCTCCATGCAAAGGTTGATGTAGAAAAAAAACCAAAGATGTAGATGGGTTGACAACAACGTTGATATTCACTGTAATCAAAGGTGCTTTTCAATGAGCTATAAAATGAGATTCACTAAACAATTTTGATATTCCATATAATTAACCATCCCAATCAACTATAGTGGAAACATAGCTATGAGTATCTTGTTACCTTGAATCATGAGAAACCAATGATGTAAGCACAGTCAATACTAAAGAAGTAGAATATGAAGGATACGTTGTATTAGTGGAAGGTGAATGAACCAATGAGGAGGATGAAACTCCAAAGTTCAAATAGCCAAACTTTATCTCCTTATGCATGCTAAAGGTATTAGTGTCATCTAGATACTTGAATCATCATCAAAGTTGATAGAACATCCAAAGGAAGAAAATTAATACAATATGGAATCATGATTAGCATGACTTGTGGCAATGATGTCTTTATTTTGAAAATATCTTATGATCACGAAAGGTGGTGTGAAATCAACTATTTTTCCTATGCCACTGTGTAATCTAATAAATAGAAAGGAGATTATTGGATAAGGAAGGTACATAAAGTACTTCATTGAATGTTCTTTCTCCAATTTCAGCAGATCCTTTTCCAAGTGATGACATATAGGTGTTATTCACCATCAATATTTATGCAAATGAACAAGGCTCAATTGTGGAAAACAATTCCATAGATGTATCCATGTAGTGTGGTGCCCCAAAATTAAGAAGGCATTTGTGTGATGTTTTTTTTGTAGAAGAAAAGAGTGACATACCATTTTTCTTATCTTTGTCTTTAAATATGCAAATGATGTGGATGGATATGAGGAAGAACCACTTGTCCTAGATGTAATAAATTGAATGTGATGTTGAATAAGATGCCCCATTTCATCATTTTCCTTTTTAAAGAATTGGTGTTCTTTAGGCCCTTATTTTTTACAATAATTACATGTAGGCCTCTCTATATATTTTTTCCCTTTTGTTGAGGGAGATGAATCAAATTGAGTCTCTAATTTTGGTCCCTTAGCTTGATCCTTAGTTTTTTTCTTTCCCTTAGATTTGGAATGCTTTTGACCACATGCAAGAAGATCTTGTGACTATGAAGGCTACATAAATACCCATTTGAATTAGTTTTTCTTGCTCCTTTCTAAGAGAAACAAAAAAATTTGAAAGAGATGATATAGTGTAGCATGTACTAAAATCATTCTTTCTTGCATGAAAAGTAGAAACAAACATTGAATATTGAGGACCTAAATTTGAATCTTATTTTTCTATTCCACATTGCTTGAGTGTGAACCTTAGAAAATTAAATTTAGTGAAAAACTTGTAAGTCATGTTAAATTCTTGTGGATTAAGACTTATTAGTTAATTTTGTAGTTGATGTCCCCTCATTACACCTTTTACACCAAAAAAAAATTCTAATGTTTTCCATACATCGTTAGGTGTTGTGGAATAATCAATGTTAAAGAAAAGGTTAGAAGAAATAAATGTACAAAATTTTCCATAGGATTCATCATTTTGATTATGTCATTTTCACTTTTTAGCTACTCATATAGGTTTAGGTTCTAAATCCATAGTGACTCGATGTAATCCTTGTTTATTGAGATTTATCTCCATTGATTGCTTCTATTAATATATGTTAAATGGATTTAGAATTATGTCCATTTTGTGAAATAATGCGCAAAACAACCCCCCTTGATTATGATCTTGACCCCCCCTAAATTGACACTTTATATATAATGCATATATAATTTCAATCAAACAAATAATGACACTTTATAATTGAGTGTAATATCATTTCCAATGAGATGGAAAAATTACTATTCACTTTTACAAAATAAATACTCGATTTGAGTAGTTTAATAAAAAAAATACATGTGTTACCTAATTTGTACTTAGAAACTAAAATTTTTCCTTTTAAACAGGAGATACAATATATGTTAACCCAATTTTTAAATTTTTTCAATGCTAAAGTCTCTTGAAATGAAAAGATATTTCCATTGACTATTCGAAATCAAAATTTTGAATTATGGTTTGCAAGTTATGCCAAAATGAAAAAAATGACCCTTTTTGTGTGTGTTTGCAAAATAAAATATCCTTTACATACACTTGACAAATATTGCTTAATTTTAAAAGGTTAGTAGTTAATGCCACGATTTTAAAAAATAAATGCTAGTCTAAGTCAAGGGAAAAATTCCCAAGTCAAAGGGCAGAGATACCTAGCCACGTGTGGCAATGAGATCAACTCAAAAGGACTCTTGAGAAAATTGGCAAAGTCTATTTAACCAACAAAATTCACATTTGATTGTATTTATCAACTAATTAAAGAAACACACTTTTTATCTACAATTAATTAATAAATAGTCATCATTGGAAGGGTTGATTGGATCTCGTCTATGGAAAGGGACGTGTAAGAAATATTTTGCATTGTGAAAGGATCTGTTGAGATTTTTAATGTGTTGTAAGAACTTTGAAACCAAACCAAGGTGGTGATGCCAAGCAAATAAATATAAGGAATTTGAAAGTCCTTGAAAAAAATAACATTTGAATTTTCCTAAAAAATCAATAGCAAGGAGAGGATACTTGAGATTCATTGGATATGAGAAATGCCTCAATGTATCTGTAGAATGGAACGGGCCATATTCTCTGCAAGGGAGAGGGTGAGAATTGGATCAAATTGCCACAAAAGAAACCATAAACAATTGAATGGGTGTGTTGGCCCAATCAGAGTGGTTATAATGATGAAAGGGAGATTGATCACACCTCTAAACCCTTGCATTTTTCTAGATTCCATTGGCTATTGCGTAGAAAAAAAGAGCAAGTAGGGCATGTTGGATGTTGAATCCCAACGGTCACTTTTTCTTTCCCTCAAATTGCATTATTGAGCTTCATATTATCTCTTTTTTAATGTCTTATCCAAAAGTGGATAGTGTAATTGGCAACATATAATTTTTGATGTTATGCTGTTGTAAATGTATTCAAAGCTCTAAGATAATAAAGATATCCCCCCCCTTCAAAGTGAATGTAGCCAAATTGGTGAGCCATTATAAATCTCTGTGTTCTTCATGTTTGCATTTTGTCTCATTTTTGTTTTTATTTTCTGCAATCTCTTTTTCATTAATATTGTGATAAATTCATTAACAATTACTATTAGAGCTTTGGTAAATTAGTTATTCGGGAATTGTGATGATTTTTTGGAAATTGAGGAAGTAGATAAATGGAAGATAGAGAAGTTCATAGGAAAAAAATTGGATTATGGAAAGTGCAGATGGAGTCTTTGCTAATTAGAGGAGATCTCTCACTCGCACTGGAAGGAAAAGTGAAAAATTCAACTGTGATGTTTGATGAAGATTGGGATAGATTAGAAAAGAAAGCGAGATCTACAATTATTTTATCTATATCCAACAATGTCCTCTTCAATGTCATAGAATAAAAGAATTCAAAAGAGTTGTGGTATAAATGAACTGACATGTACGAGATGGCTTCAGCCTCAAATAAAGTTTACCTCATGAAAAAGCTATATAATCTGAAAAATGAAGGAAGGTGGAATTATGTCAAGCCATTTGAACAAATTTAATACTTTAATCAGTCAATTGGTTTCGGTAAATATCAATTTGGATGACGAAATCAAAGCCATCTTACTGGTGCATTCTCTTTTGAATAGTTGGGAAGGTGTTCTGATGGCAATGAACACCTCCATATCTAGGAGAAAAAAACTCAAATTTGATGGCATTGGTGCAATTATTTTCAATGAAGATATGAAAGGAAGCATCAAGGAACTATATCCGATGATGCATTTATTTTTGGTAATAGAGGAAGACATTAAGAAAGGGGTAGAAATAATCATAGAAGAAGATAAAAATCAGAAAAAGATCAATGTCAAGGGGTAGAAATAGAGGTTGTTGGTTTTACGAAAAAGAAGGCCATACAAAGAAAATTGGTGGTCTTACAAAAAATTTTAGAACCAATAAAAGGACAAAAAATTGAACAACATATATGAAAAAGATGAAGGTATTCTAGTCTTTTCAATGGGTGATACTACAATAGATTCATGGGTTTTGGATTCTAGTGCATCCTTCCATGCAACCTCATCTCAGGATGCCTTCCAAAATTATCAAGAAGATAAATTTGGTAAAGTATATCTTGGTGATAACAAGGCATGCGAAATTATTGGTAAAGGTGACATGATGTTGAGGTTGAAGAACAAAAGCAAGTGGTTCTTGCAAAATGTAAGACATGTTCTGGAGTTAAAAAGAAATCTGATTTATGTAGGATAGCTTGATGCTCAAGCATGTAGCAACACTTTCTCTTAAAATTCTTAGAAGGTGACCAAAGGGGTTTTAGTGGTTGCAAGGGGCAACAAAATGGGCACTTTATATGTACTAGATATTTCTGCTAAAGTGGGAGCAATGATGACACTTGTGGATAGTGAAGTAAAACTATTGCATAAAAAGCTTGAGCACATGAGCAAGAAGGGGCTCAAAATATTTTTCAAAAAGGATCATCTTCTAGGTTTAAAATCTATGGATTTGAACCTATGTGAGAATTGTCTATATGGTAAATAGAGGTAGGCTTGTTTCTCAAAAATTGGAAATGACAAAAAGACAAAGGCCTTTGGAGCTTGTGCACTCCGATGTGTTCAGTCCTATAGAGGTAACCTCATATGGAGGAGCTAATTATTTTTTTATATTTATTGATGATTTCACTTGAAAGGTATGGATTTACATGCTCAATAGGAAATATAAATTTTTTACCACATTCAATATTTTTAAAGCTATTGTTGAAAATCAAATGGGGAACAAGATTAAATGTCTAAAAATAGATAATGGGGGTGAATTTTGTTCTTCAGAATTTGATGGTTTTTATAAAAATAATGGTATTCATCATATTAAAGTCATACCATTCACATACCAAGAGAATGGTGTAGTGGAGAAGGTGAATCACTTAATTTTAGAGAGGTCTCAGAGCATGCTCTTTAATATAGGTTTGGGAAAAGATTTTTGGGTGGAAAAGGTTAGAAAAGTAGTGTATCTCATTAATCATAGTCCATCTTCTAGATTGGATTTTGATACTCTAGAGGAGAGATGGATTGGAAGGAGAATTTCTTACAATCATATTAGGGTGTATGGTTGTGAAGCTTTCGTTCATGTCCTGAAAGAGAAGTGAACAAAGTTGGATTTCAAATCTAAGCAGTGTATATTTTTTTGGTATGTAGAAGATTAGTATGGCTTCAGATTATAGAATTCGATCACAAACAAACTAGTTTGTAGAAGGGATGTGGTCTTCAACAAAAAGTTCTTCCAGACTTGCACAAACTAAGGGATTCAGTGAATGAATATGTATCCATTGATGACATTTTCAATGATGAAAATTTGTAGTTTTCACATCCAAGAATGTTTTCATCTCTGCCTCAACAGCCAAAAATGGTTAATTCAAATTTATGAAATAATCACAAGAAAGGAAAATCAATTGAGGGTCTTGATTCTTCCCAATTTACACACTATGGTGCCCCTATTTCTGTTATTTTGCAGCCAAGTGAAAATACCATTCAGGGTCCACACTGGGATAAAAGCATGGTACAAAGTAGAGACATCAACTTGTCATCGTAGGAGGTTAATTTTCCAACACGTGATGATCATGGGCCTTTGTTTCCATCACAAGTTTCATATTTTTCATCGCTTGAATCTTTTTCCTCAGACCTGTGCCATATTTCTTCTCTACTTCCATAAAAAGTGCCACTTCAAACTCCTTATCAACCATTAAATGATTGATGTCCCCCTTCATCATGTGGGGATCATGCTCTAACAAAAAAATATATAAGTTCTATGTAGCATGTTTCAAATGGTTCGTCCCCTACCTCTTGTACTTGCCCTTTGTCTTTGTCTGAAGCTTGCACATCCTTGTATATGGGAAATTCAAAGTTTCTTACTGAAAGTTCAAACCTCACACAAGGTTCAAATGTTTCTTGCACCACTTTCCATGTTCTCTCACCACTGGATGAAGTCTAATTGCCATCACGTGATTCTAATTCCTACATAGAAAGTTGCAAATAAATTAAGGTACTATGATAATATCTCAATACCTTCCTGCACAAATCTATTTGATCCCTCACCATTGTGTGAGTTTCATGTGTCAAGGCATGATAATTTTGGGCTCTTGTATGAGGAAATTTCACATAATTCATCACAACCTTTCAATAATGAATTTGTGTACCCATCAAATTATAATTTCTTTCCAAATACATCATTTCCTTTACATAATTAGTCAAAGCATCCAATGAATGATCAAACAAAAAAAAATAATGCTTCTGTCTCTACCCACAATGAAGCTATTGATTAATGTGCAAGAATTAGTTCCTCAAGTGAGGAGGTCTACCCAAGAGCATCAACCTCTAGTAAAATTTGATGATTTCTAGTTATTGATTTATGATTAGTTAGAGCCATCCACATTTAAAGAAGCATTTAATGATTCTCATCGTGCAAAATGGTTGGATGTAATACAAGAAGAAATGGATTTATTGATGGAAAATCACACTTGGGACTTGGTGAAGCTTTTGCCTAATCGAAGAGCATTGAAGAATCGATGGGTGTACAGATTGTAAGAGGAAGAAAGAGGCAACAAAAAGAATAAAAAAATATTGGTATTCAAGGGATATGATTAGTAAAAAGGGACTAAATTCAATGAAATATTCTCACTAGTTGTGAAAATGACTACAATTCAAGTAGTTTTGTGCCTTGTAGTGGTATATGATCTTGAGCTGGAACAAGTTGATGTGAATGTTGTGTTTCTACATGTTGATATAGAAGAGGAGTTGTATATGCATCAACCTGGAGGTTTTGAGTATCAAGGTAAAGAATATTGTTTGTATTACAGGTTGAGGAGTTTGTATCGGCTCAAGCAAGCCTCATGGTAGTGGTACCTTAAGTTTGATCCTTTCATGGTTGAGCAACACTTCACCCACTGGGAATTTGATCCATGTATTTATTATAAGGTATTGGACAATGGTGAATTTGTTTTATTGCTACTCTACATTGATGATATGTTTGTAACTAGTACTAGTATGAGATTTATTCAGGATTTGAAACAACACTTAGCTCAAAAGTTTGTAATGAAAGAATTAGGGGTAGAAAAGAGGATACTTTGCATGATCATAATCTAGGAAAAATGTAAGAGGGAAATCAAATTGTCATAAGAAAAATACATTGACAAAGTGTTGGACAGATTTAACATGAAGGGTGCTAAGCCTTTTAGCACTCCACTTACTGACCACTTTCATTTGTCATCTAAAATGTGCCCCAAAACACCTCAGGATAAGGAAAATATGAAGGGTATTCCCTATTCATCAACATTTGGGAGCCTTATGTATGCAATGGTGGGCATTCATCCATACATTTCCCATGTAATGGGAGTAGTGAATAGATTTATGAGCAATCCGGGCAAGACTCATTGGGAAGAAGTGAAGTGGATACTAAGGTATTTAAAATGTACTTCAAATTGTGTTTTTTGTTTTGGAGGAAAAGATTCCCAACTGTGAGGTTATGTTGACTCTAATATGGTCGGAGACTTGGAGAAATGAAGGTCTACAACAGGTTATGTGTTCACATTTTTCGGGGCAATAATTAGTTGGGCTTCATGGTTGCAACAAGTGGTTTTACTCTCCACTATTGAGATTGGATGTATTGCACTCACTGAAGGTGCAAAGGAGATGATTTTGTTGTAATGACCGTTGAGTGAGTTGGGTTTCAAATAAAAAAATTTTACTCTCTTTTATGATAGCAACAATGTTATTCACTTGGAAAAGAACTCAAAAGTTCATAATAGGACCAAGCATATTGAGATGTGTTATCACTTCATCCATAATCTACTTAAAGAAGGAAAGCTAAAAGTGGAGAAATTTGACACAAAGGTGAATCTAGTAGATGCAATGATGAAAATAGGGGGTGGGTTCCACCTTTTAGAAGATGGAACCAAAGAAAGAGGTTTTTAGGACCTTTCCACCTATTTCCTTCAAGTTTCATTCAAGGAAACCTTAGAGATCTCAATCTAGGTATGGAATGAGGGAAAGCGATCTACAATAAGGTGTCCTAGGGTGTGTATAAAGACAAAAAATGGGTTCACCACCAAGTAAAGGCTTGGAAAGACAAGTAATGAAAGTAATATGCAAAACCTAGTGATATGACCTAGAAAATGAACTCAAATCAAAATTAAAAACTAGAGATAAATAGAAGTACACCTTTAGATTGCTAAGAATAAGGGGAAAGAATATGATCCTTCTTTTAAAGGATCATTCTCATACATAAATGACCCCATAGTTAGAATAATGACAATGTTGGATAATTCTAGTAGTTTACTTTCAAATGTACTTGTTCCAACACCAAGTACCCCTGGTCCTTCTAACTCTCAAGGGGTGTACCACAAATTCTACAAAAAAATTACCCCTTTATAGAAAAAAAATGCTACATCAGGTCCTTTGGTTGACCATCCCATAGGCCAAAATGAGAGTATGGATGATGCAAAGATAGCACAAGTGATGAATTCCCCAACAAGGGTAATAATTGAAAGACCCTTAGATGATAGGTTGTCATCAATTTTGAAATTGGAGGGTAGGTGGTGAATGAAATAAGGGCTCAGGCTTGCATAGAATTCATGCAAGATGACTGGTTCATCACTACCAAGGAGTTTAAGGAATTTTTCCTTAAAAATAAAGGAGAAGAATTGCAATCAAGGATACAAGAAAAAGGCCTCATAAAGGAAAAGAAAAAAGAAATAATTGTGGAATTTTGGACTAAGATCAATATAGAGATGGAGTCTATGAATCCTCAGAGAGGCAAATAGCTAGTAAGAAGTGTTAGATGTTTAATTCTGCCTTGGGGTGGGATATGTTATCTGCCATTGTATTTGGCACCATCAGAAGACAAGGAGTTGACCCTTTTTTACAATTAGAGAAGCAAGTTGACACTCTCTACTTTGGGTCAAGATTTAATACCAAACATGAAACCCTAGCAATATGGTCTATTTTCCCTGAGATGAACAAGCCTTAAGTAATAAGTGACCAGAGTGAGCTCACTAGAAATCTAATAGTCAGAATATTAGGGGATAGAAGTGCTACCCAAGAAGCTTCCTTGAAATTCAATATAACTTTGTTTATTGAGGCAACCATAAAGAGGTTATAAGGAGACTTAGATAAATCCAATGCCATAAATTTGAAATTGCAGCAATAATTGAATATGGTTACTAGATTGCACCTCCTCCTCAACCAGCTATTGAAGAAAAGGAACCACAAGAGAAGGATAATTTAACTTTAGATATTAAGAATTTAGGAGAGAAGCTCAAGCAGAGCAAGGAATAAGTTAGAATAGAAAAGGAGGCATCTATAAAGAAGATGTCTGATTTGGTTGACAATATTTTATGTCACAATTTGTCAAATATTTTGATCTAGGTAGATAAAGTTTGGGACAATGACAAGATTTTGTAGAATCCATTCACTAACCATGCTAAAATAGGAGTTAGGTTAAAATTCTTTTAAATTAGTTGGGCCCTTAGAGTTGCATTATTGAAAATTATTGCAAAAAGCTCCCATTTGGTGTCTGATATCATTTCTATGTCAGAAGTGTTGGATTTCATCAAAATTCACCATAATAGATACAATACACTTATTAGAAGCAATTTGGATACCTTTGAGAGCTTTGAAGAGTCTCATATGCCTCACATTCTAAATAATAAGGGAGAGATAAGGCTTTAAAATGAGTGGAGAGTAGTTTTTTCTATTATTCTCTCTCTGATATATGGGAAAATAAATAAAGGTGGTGAAATAGGTGTAGAGCAACTAAATATTAGTATGGATTTTGTCTCCAAGTTGAAGTACAATCTGATGATTCAAGTTTTAATAGGTGATGACTACAAGGCTTGTATGGTTAGAGTTAGCCAATTTCTTCCACTCAAAGGTGACATGTCATCATAGTAGGATAAAGATAAAGAGAAGGATGGTGCAAAAATTTGAGTTGCATTTCAATCAATCATCACCAATCATCATGAATGCAAAATCATCAAGTCAAAGAAGGAATGTCAAAAAATTATATCAAATTCAAGAATTAATTTTTTAAAAAATAAAATTCATCCACTTGTATAAATGCTCCAAAATATCTACAACTACTTTTGTAGGGTTACATCCTCATGTATAAAATATTTTTGTCCTTTTGTAAAGACATCGTCACTTAAGTTTTATCTTTTTTGTGATAAGCGGTGGAATAAGGATTTTTTCTTATTGCTCCCTTACTTTTATAAAAGGGATTTCCAAGCATTATTCTACATTCTAGCCCTTAGGTTTTGAGAAAATATCTCTATAAAATTAACTCATGTACAGTTAGGCCTTCTGAAGTTAAAAAATATCTAGTGTTGTAAATCCTCTTTGTAATAACAACTCAATTTTGTTTCTCATACGAATACAATTCATACTATTGATGTCTCCTTGCTATAATATAACATCTTTTAAATCTTAAAAATAAAATATCTTTCAAGGTTCTTGTTGCACATTTGTTGTGATGAATATATAATTATAATATTTTATTCAAGAAATAGGTTAAAATTTCTTTTAATTAGATACTTGAAGATATTTTAGTTTTAGTAGGGATCTTAAATAAGATTAACAATATTTCCCATTTGTTAGTTTCTTATCGTAAAGGAATAAGATTATAAAACCATTGAGTTAGTTATTTAGCTTGCTATTCAGCAAAATTTGCTTCATTTCTTGACTATGTAATGGATAAGGCACCAGTCAAATTAATTTGCAGAACTCAAGCCTAGGAAAAATAAACTTAAATTTGAATCTTTTATTTATTTATTTATTTATATTATACTCTTTCCACACTATTAAAACACAAAAATATATTAGAGGGTTTTGAAGATGATTTAGCAATCAAACTCATCCTCTAAAATTGTTAGTATGAATGCTATAATTTGTTTTAACATCATTGAAATCATTGTTGCAATATGAGAAATGATGTTTTGTAAAGGAGAATGCACCTTGTGTTTGCAAAGCCTAAAGTGTAGAGGAGAATAGTTATAAGACTATCTCTTGTTCATTGGCCACTGAGCTAGGGTTCTCAATTATAGGAACTATCTAGTCTTTAGATAAGATTGGACAATTAGTTGGAAGCACCAATGGGACAAAGATAAGTTCATGATGACAACATATATTTAGGCATAATGTTTGTATATAACTATGTAGGGTTAATGTAGTGATGATTTGATACTCTCAAATACCTCTCTAATATTCACACAACAATAACTCGAATAGGATAATGAAATTGCAAAATTAAACACTATAAATTGTTTGCAGATGAAATAATTCAATTTCAAGGGAAACTAATTACAAATGATTTTTAGTCACAATAGACTAATAAATAGAAAATAGAACCCTCACGAACTTATGATATGCAAAATAAAAACATTCAAACACCAACAATCCTCAATTATGTGTGTTCTTGCAAACTTTTTCACTTCCCAGCTCCTTAACTTCACCTAGAACTTCTGTGGATTCAACCTATTGATCTGGAAGCATAGAGGACTGTTGTAAATCAGTCCCCACTTGCAAAAAAACCAAATTTTTCTCCCAAATAATGCTATGCCCTTTTCCTCTATCCTGCAATTTCTCTCCAACTTTCCTACTAAAGAATGGGTTTTTCCTGTTTTACTCCTCCCTATTATGAAATTAATTTTACATGCTTTATTTGGGCCTATTCAATATGAAACGACCCATGATGTTTCTGCACATCAAATTCCTCAAAAATAATAATTAAAAACAATTAAAAACCATTTCCAGCAGCCCACTAAAGATAAGAGTCTTTTTTAGTTTTTTCTCTCCTTTTTCACTCCTCAAAAAGTAGAAAAATCAAAGCAAGTCCTAGGCACCTACTTTCCAGTCCCTACTTTTTAGGGATCATTAAATGGTGTTTTTGATGAATAGAAAAATGGATACCTTTGTGGGATATCACACTTTTCTCACTCAATCATTCACTAATGTCCTAAGAGTCCTAATTGGATTGACTAACAACCTCTCTAGGTGAGCCAATTTACCATTAGGAGGGTCCTAGGAAGGGTTTCTTAAGTTCTAGGGGTTTCACCACCAAGAAAATGCTTGGAAAATAAAATGTTTGAAAACACGTTGTGATATACAAAATGACCTAAAACTAACAATGCAAGCTAAATGAAAGATTGAAATGATGAAATTATGCAACAAGGAGATGGTATGTGTGCACCTAGGAAATCTAGAGATGTCATGAGGATTTTGGAAATGCAAATGGACTGCAAAAATATGTTGTAGAGGACTAAGATGCCCAAGATGGCATATTAGTCCCGCTGTTGTTTTTTGGGGAAAATGTGGAGTCTTTGGATCTCGAAACTAGATCTCTAGAAATATCTAAAAAATTGAGCCTTGGAGGACTAAGATTCCCAAGATGGTGTGTTAGTCCCACTCTAAAATTTTGCAAATTCTAAATAGGATCCTAAGCTCTGAGATCTACACTTCATTCTTCACCAAGTCTTCAAATCTGAATCTACAAAGAGACCTACAAAACAAAGGAATTTGGATTGATTATTTTATAGGGGTTTGACTTGGTCAAACCCCTTGTTTGGTAATTAAACCTTGATGAAAAAGCATAAATCTAAAAATGGAAATGTGTGTTCCCTAATCTTAAGTGTGTCTAATATTATGCAAGCTAGAACATGGAGAAACCCTATTCAAATGTGTTATAATAAGATTCCTAGAATGAAAATGTAAATAACCTACAAAGGAGACCTCTAATAACCTTACAAGTCACCAATATGAAATGTACCTTAGGCAGAAAATGGAACAATAATGGAAGAGGGAATCAATCAAGAAACAAGTCCTTAGGTTTGGATCAATGGCTAGTTGCATCTCTAACCTAGAATCTCTCACGATCCACAATAGGCATCCATTACTAATCCTTACCAATGCTAGACCTTGTCTTGAAAGAAAATATGAAAAACCTGCAAAAACATAATGGAATGTTGCTCTAAGACCTGAAAACACTCCTTCAACTTGCTTAACTTATGTCTCTTGCTCAAATCTTATCTCAACTCTTGTCATCTGTGGATAGATATTTTAGCACCACAAAGCTCTCTAGCACTTCTAAGGTCTTCCACCTAAAAGGAGAGAGGTATTCCAAAAGTTGTAATGTCCCCACTCAAGAATAATCCAAATATGAATGGAATATGCCAAAATGTAATGTCCTAAATGCAATAAACTAATAAAATATATTGATCACTAATGCAAAACTAATAAAATGTAAAATGTTTGAAAACACACTATGATATGTAGAAAGATGGATTGAGTGCAATAAAAGTCAAGATAAAGAAGCCAAATAGATAGAGTGCACCTAGAAATTGATAGAGTCTGGAATGAAGACTATAGATGTCTCTGAAATTTTGGAAAATCTAATTTTCTAGCCAACTAGGACACTTACACCAAGCTGGGTGACTTAGTCCTAGATCTAGAAAACTGCTTCGGAGCCCGTTTCAGCCAAATGGGTATCTAGATCTACAAAAAATTCTAACAAACATGTAAAGTGTGACAAAGTCACCACTGATGGAAACTTAGTCCACTTTAGCTTTCTGAAAGCCTGAAAGTGGAAATGGAAGCTCTCAGTTTGCACTTTCTATTCCTCCAGGTGTCTGGTTCTGAAACTGCCAAATTTGGGCTTGAAAGTGACTTTTTGTGTAGATTTTGACCTAGACAACAAAGAGATGACTTCAAAAAAATTTCAACCTATTCTTCAATGATCTCCAAGTCTTTAAAGTACCTAAATCTGCAAACACACAAAGAAAGAAAGAGAAATGTTGAATGTTAGGGAATAGGGGTTTGCCTTGGTCAAACCCCTTTTAGGTAATTAAGTCAAAATGATGAAATAAGATAATGAAGAATGAAACATGAAACAATGTCATTAGAAACTTGCCATGATGATTGATCTTGAATTGCTGCAACAATTGATGAATAATCTTTCTCTTGAATGCCTATAATTGAGCTTGACTTGACAACATGCATGAATGATGAATGAATCATGAATTAGGGTTAAAGGTCTCCTTTTATGGAGGAGAGTTAAGTGAATGGCTAGAATAAGGATCATGATCAAGGGCCAAGATTAAATTAGAAAATAATTTAATCAAGGGTTGAGGTTAATTGAGAGAAGAAAGACATGGATAGATAAAGAATTGAGGTGGAAGATAATATTGGCACAAAAAAAGAGGTTGTTGGAGAAAATTAAATAATAAAATTATTTAATTTAGGTGGACAACATAGGAGAAATAAATAAAAATATTAATTTTATTTATTTAAAAAGAAAGGTGAGAACAAATAATGAGATAATTAAATAATTAAAAATAATTACTTAATTATAGAGGAAAGGTGGAGTGTTAAACATTAAATAATTAAAAATAATTATTTAATGGAGAGGGAAGGGATAACATTATAGAAAGGAAAGGCTAATGAATAATTAAATAATTGAAATAATTATTTAATTATAGAAGAAGATGGAAAAGCTAACTTTTGAATTAATATTTAATATTTAATTCAAAAGTGGGGGGAAAGGACCATTAGACTTAAATGCTTGATAAAAGTCTAGAAAAGTGTGAAAGTGATTTACAATTCTTTACAACACCTTTGTAATACATGCATTTTATTCAATTTGCAAGGATCCAAGACCTAATATGGATGTGTAAAACACCTAACACTAGACCAAGGTGACATTAAGTCCCTTTTGTCATTAATTATTCCCAAATCAAGCAAGGAAAAAGGGATACTTTTTCGGTGTCCACATCATCTTATGTGAAAAATGGGGGTGAATCTTATTTTTATAGGAATTCCTATCTAATAATCAAATTATTAGTTCCCAAAGGCTGAAAAAAGATCAAATAAATTCAAATATTTTCATTTCCCGCTCTTAATTCCCAAAAATAAAGCCCCTGAGACTAAGACGCCACCAATGTTATCTTGGTACCATGAGGCTTATTTTTTCAATTCAAAAGGTGGATTACCAAGATTGATGGTTGCTTATGGATTTTGGTAAGGTTTAAAGATGCAATATGCCTCGGGATGCACAAAAAGGGGACTTGAGGGATCATAATAAATGACCTAAAGGGAAATTAATGCAAGGGGTGCTAAAATAGGTCCAAATTAAGTGTGAAAATGCAAAGGTACACATTTTTCTACACTACATTTAGCCCCCACTTATTGCCCATGTGACAATGTGTGCATATGCAAGCTAAAGTACTTCAATAATTAACTTTATAAAAGGATACTCATATGGATTAATTAGGGAGAATGAAGCCCACACTATAGTTACCTATAAAACCATAATGTTAGGAACCACATCTTGCATCACATATTCATTAGTAGCTTAAAATTAATCCTCTTACCTAACTTTCCTAGCAAATTGCATTCAAGAGTAGATGTATTCCCCCCTTGATTTTGCTTGCTTTATGGGGGTGGAATCAAGGTAGAAAATAAACCACATCAAACTAGAAAAGTCCATCATAGGGAATTTCCAAGTACCATGCCACGTGATGATAGATATTTGATGAGAACACGAGCGAAACAACGATTCTAATGCAACAAACGGCATCAAAAATGGCGTTCACTATCTCCAAATATGTTAATTTGAATAAAAAGTACTTGTCTTTTGAATAAAAATGACCTAAAAGTGTATGTATAAAAAGGTAAAGGAGAGAGTAAATCATATTCATTTATCTTTTTACCTTTGGCAGAGTGAGCTTGGAGTACAGTGAGCTACCATGCCAAGTCGACATCCATCCACCTATCCACGGATAGAGATTCTATAGGAGGCGATTGCACGGGGTGAGCTACAACACACTGTGAGTGAATTTAGCCTTCTTTGTACTTCAATTTTATCCATTTTTTATGGTTTGATTAAATTTTTAAATGAAATTATATGGTAGGGAAGTTTTTTCTTTTATTTTTTTAGATTGTCGCAAAGTGTCTTGCTTTGTTGCAAAGTGTCTCTCTTTGTTACAAAGTGTCCCACTTTGTCACAAAGTTTCTCAGTTAAGGAATAAAGTGTCTAGAACCCTTAACGAAGATATTCTAGAACAACTTTAGCACACTTTTTGACCATTAAAGCAAAAATTCAAGATTTTAGAATGTTTTAAATGATGTTTTGCTTCATTTTCTTATGACAGACTACACCCCAATTGTGCCAACACCTGGGTGGTCAGATGTTTAGCCAACTTCGAGAGCTCGTCGATTAACTACCTAAGGAGGATTTACAGATCCTCTAAGAGACAGGTCTTCACTGGGTCTACCTCGCAACATTCATGCGATACCATGACACCATGTTGATGGAATTAGTAGAGAGATGAGATAGTTCAAACATTTATAGAGGTGACCACAACTATGGGATTCATACAAATGGTTAGTACAAAGTGCCCGTAGACCTAGGGATCTTAAATGACTGACAACAGACAACATCATCCTAAGGGATGCAGAGGATGAGGATATGGACATGCCCCCAGTCGTTGACACAAATGATATCAACACAACACTAGAGTATGAAAAGTGGTGGGAGGTGACACGGATAGGAGCCATCTTTCCTATGGATTACCCTATGGGATTCGTAGGGCCTTTACCGGATTTAAGGGAGGAGGACAGGGAGTCAAGCAGGAGGGTAGATCCAGTGGAACTATTCCTGGATGAGGATGAGGAGGAGATAGGGGAGGACATCGATTATGAGGGGAGGAGGATGACGAGGATGACAAGGAGACAAAAGATGAGCAGAGACAACCCATGAGCGAGGACAATGGCAGATGTTAGATTAGTCCTCCTAGATGCAAGTGGAGAGATACAGTCTACACATGGGTCACGATGTCAAAGTCTTCACGTGCCAGTGTCCGGGAGCACAAGGAGAGCAACAAGGAATTTGAGATTCCTATTGATCATGCTATAGACCTAGGAGATGATATTTATTATTATGTTTTATGTTTTTATGTATATCATGCTCATATATATGGATGCATTATGATGATGGATACTAATTATGTTTATGATTTCTATCTTGTAGGGCTCGTGATAGAGTCTGAGGACCTATTTTGATGTGCAGTTGTAGTGATAGTGTCACCCCTTCCTACAGATGAAGCAACGGCCACAAGTTCATGCCCCCACCATTTGTAGTGGAACACATGGACCTGTTCGAGCCTTATGTGAGGCTCAGGGGAGAATATGTTGGCATATCTAGGTGCATTGATCATGTTGAGGGTTAGGTATCATCACTGGCAGTGGAGTTAGAGGAGGCTCAAGTAGCTCAAAGATCTAACAAAGAGGCTATCTTACATTCAGAGGTTGTGAGGATCCAGGCTAATAGAGACCTCGTCGAGCGAGAGCGGGTAGAGGCACTGATATGTGAGGGTGAGCTACATGGGTCGCTATAGACTATGTAGGAGATGTCCAGCATGAGTAGATCTAGGTCACACACCAGCATCTCCCAACGGGTGCAAAAACCACATCCAGACCAATCTAGCAACCATAGACCATAGTGACATTGTAGTATTGATGAGAAGAGCTGTATTAAAACTTTTTGATATATATATGAGCATGCACAAGTTTTTATATTTGTGTTAGATGGCAATGTGATTTATTAAATAATCTACATTAGACTATTCAATAAATATCTCCATGATCTAACATGTCTTTTCTTTAAGTTTTCTTATATGATGTAGTATGTTATGTTAAATTAAATACACTTATTATTTAATTGTAAAACATTAAATACCAATAAGGATTTAACGTAACATAACATACACCATAAGGTTTGAATAGCATGATACCTAAAGTAAGAATCCAAAACCACCTTGGACCCACTACCCCAAGACCTCAAGACACAAAGAACCATATGTCAGGAATGAAGCAAATGTGAGAGATAATGGCATACTATCTATTAACTCTAACATCGTTGCTTTAAAACTCACACTGTTTAGAAAAAGGGCTAGACATAATACTAATGCAAATGCACGACATTAATAGATTCTTGAAGAAGTTTTCCATCCATTTCGGATATTAGGTATTCTCTAGATCCATATCTCTCTTGAACTACATAAGGTCCTAACTAGTTAGGGCTAAACTTTCCTTTTTTTGTTAGGTTGGCATTGACGCTCCGCTAATTTTCGTATAGCACCAAATCACCCTTGTTAAATGAACAAGGGACAACATGATCATTATAGCTTTGCTACATTTTTTTATGATAGGCTTGAAGATGTTTGAGGGTGTTGATGCACCTTTCATCGAGAATTTCAAGTTGGTGTAATCGTTGTACCTTGTAAGTATCATCATCAATTAGCCCTTGCAGAGCAATTCTTAATGAAGGAATCTCTAACTCCAGGGGTATAATTACCTCAACTCCATAAACAAGGTTATAGGGTGTATTTCCTATTGAGCTTCTGATACTAGTACAATAATCCCATAATGCGTATATTAATTATGTATGCTAGTCTTTATTATGCTTGTTTACTGTCCTTTTTAGGATTTTTTCTATAGTTTTGTTGGTTGATTCAGCTAGTATGTTGGATTGCGGGTAGTAAGGCATTGAGAATTTATGTTGTATATTAAATGTTTCCAAGAAATTCTTCACATCATTATTCTTAAATGGTGTTCCATTATCCTAAACTAATGCAGACGGAATCCCAAAGCGAGCAATAATGTGTTCCAATATGGAATGACATATTACATCAATTGTTGTTGAACACAAGGGTATAGCTTTTGCTCATTTCCTAAAATAATTTGTTGTTGTGATTATAAACATATGTCTTGTGGATGAGGGTAGAGATATTTTTCCAATAATGTCCAAACCCTAAACCAAGAATGGCCATGACCATGTAGGAACTTTTGCGCAAAGCTCAGAAGCAGGAGTGAATTAATTTTTCATGCTCTTGACACTTGTGACATTTCTTGGTGTATTCAAAGCAATCTCATTCCATATTCTTCCAATAATATCCTATGCAGAGTAATTTTTGAACTAAGGATCTTCCTCTGAAATGCCCCCCACAAGCACTTGCATGAGCTTGTTCAAGTGCTATAGGAATTTCAATTTTTTTAAGACACCTAAGGAGGATGCCATCAAAGGAAAACTTATATAAGATGTCAACTAAGATGATATATATAGATGAGACTTTTTGAAGATGGGAGCAAGTTTTTTTATTCGTTGGCTCAGGAAAGGTACCATTGTTCAAATAATTAAATATCGTATCATACCATTCACTTGAGTTGTCAAGTGTTGTTTGTAGTACCCCTCCATTTATGCTTATGTTTTTTGTTGCATGTTTTCACACTGTTAGACTTTGGTACTTTGGTTTGGATATTTTGATCACCGATTTTGAGTGACAGTGGATTCACTTTGTGATATGATGATACATTGAATGGTGATAATTGATTTCTGACATGCTTTGATATAGCGTAGATGTTTTCCTTCATATGTTATTGTTGTATATATGTTTATGATGGACTAACTGTTATTTAATTTGTCAGTCTGATGTGACGTGTATTGGTGTGGAGAACAGAATTGCATCACTCGCTTGCGAGTGCCCTGTGATGTCCGTGATTTTCTCTGCACTGTGTGCCTGTATTATGGATTATATATATATGCATGTATTTGTTTGGTTGTAGGATTGTAGGTACATGACACCAACTCCACCTGATTATTCAGGTCTGAGCGTGTCAAGACTCAACATAAATGTTGATTGGGAGGTAGTAACATGGTTCATCCTAGTCTAGTCTTTTACCCGGTCATAGTACATTGTCAGTTTTAGTTTGGAGTCATAGATGGTCTTGTTTGTTCCCAATTTGATCAATTACTTTGATAGGAAAATCTTGTCAATTTTAATGATAGTTTATTATTATCTAATTTACTGTTATTTAAATTAATTTTTAAATGTTAGAGAAATAAGTTTTACATGATATTCAATTAATTAATTAGTTTGTTTGGTTAAATAATTTGATCATAGAGATTAAATTCATTTAATTAAATAAATAAATTAATTAAATTGAAATTGTTTTAAATGTGTGTGAATAGATTTAATTTTAAATTATTTGTTATTTGGAAATGGCATTTTTAATTGTAAATAAATTTTGTATTTTTGAAAATTGGAAAATTTTAAATAAATTAAATGCATGCAAATCTTGAAAGATTGCTGAGAAGTTATTGAAGATATTTTCTTCTTCTTGACAATTGTGCTAGTTAAATTTATTGCTTTTGGTTGAGGAATTTTTGGGGAGGTTATTTGGGATCTGGGAAAATACAAAAGATTTTGCTATTCTTCACGGGAAAAATATTAGTGCTCTATTAAAATTTTTGTTTATGCCTTTTGGTACTATTGTATATTTGTGGAAGTTCTTTGGATTGGTATATTGAGATTTGGTGTTTGGGAAAAGTTTTGGAAGCTACAGGAAAAGCTCTTCTCCAGACAGATTTTTTTTGAAGCAAAGGAAATAGGTATTTTCCTTGTGATATTTTATTTTGTTTGTTTTTGAAAATGAATGGTTGTGAAAAGAAATTATGTTTAATTTAAATCCCTGTACTTCTCGCAAAGAAATTTGTTCACTGTATTCTTATTTTGTAAAAAATTGTTGGTTTCAGAAGAATTTCTGTAGCATAATTTCTGTGGAAAATAATTTTTTTTAAATTAGTGAAGGGGAAATCATTTAAATGGAAAATGGATTTTAAAACCTTTGGGGTAAATTAAATTTTGAATGGAAATTTCTGTGCGTGTTTTCTTTTGAAACGCTGAAGAAATTTGATAATTTCCACAATTTCCCCATTGAAACCCTGTAGAATTTTTTTTTTTAATTTCTCTGTTGTAAAACCCTGTTTGAATTTAATAGATAAATATAGATATTTATATATATCTATATTTATCTTCATATATAAATTGAATTGTGAAGCTTTTATTTTGAAAATTTGTGTTAATCACTCTACAAGCGAATTTGAAGTTTTATTTAAAAAAAATTATTAGAAATCGCCACATGGGCGAAAGTCATCATTGTATTTGTTTAAAAAAAAAATTAAAAGTGAAAATCCCGTTATCGCCGTATGGGTGAATTTAGAAAGAAATTTAAAAAAAAATTAAAAAAATTCAATGTATATTGGGGAGGGCTGAAACCCTCCCCTCACCCCATATGGGTGGGCGCAACCACCATGGCTGCGCACATCAGCTAGGGGCTGCTGGGCGCAGCCCTGGTAGGGGTTGCGTCCTCCCCAATAAGGGAGGCCGTAGCAGGGGCTGTAGACTAAACATTGTTGCAATTTATTAAAGTCACACGAATTTAAATTTGTAATTTTATTTCATTTTGATTTCATATAATATATGTTTAATATATATATTTTATATATAATATATTTAAAATATATTATATATATTATATAATATTATAATATATTATATATGTTTGATATAATGATTAAGTAATTTATTTAGTAAAATAAAATAATTATTTAAATAAAATTATTTAAGTGATTGTTTTATATTGGAACAACTAATAAGAGGGTGTTTTAAAATTTGATTTAATTTAAATGAAATATTTTTATTTGATAAATTGATGATTAATTTCATTATGTGAAATTGAGAAAGTGAAATTTAAATTAGATCAGGCAACTTCTTTTAATTGTATGAGTAAAGAATTACAATCGAGTAGTTTTAATTTCTTGTTAATTCTTATTGAATTATTGGATTTAGTAAATCCGAACACTAGATGTTTATATTTCCTGATTTTCTTTAAAATTGTATTTTCTTTTATTGGGCAAATGGGGATTTTTCCTTTGATTTCAAGTCTTCCAGTTGTAGTCTCTTCAAGGGAGTTAAATTTTACAATGGTTTCATATATTTGAACAAACTAGGGTAGTGCACTTGGTTTTGTATGGATAATAGACACCTAATTTTTATGAACAGAATGTGATGTCCATTGTGGTATATCTGGTATTATATGTTGATTTTTGTGCACTCTGTCTACCCTAGTTAGAGAACTTAGAATTCCTTTGTTATGTTTAGGGGAGTGGCTCTGTGTAAGGGCCGACACACAAAGTGGTGTTAGGGTAACTTACAAAGAGTTAGTAAGTCAAGTGATAACTAAATAACACAATAGTTAGATTAAAATCCTTAATAGGATGATTATGCCTTACTTATGGACTCTTGAGCTAGTTTAGTCTTGAGTATAAGTTGAGAAGGCCTGAAATGGAAAATTGATATCTTGTTACCTTAAAAGATATTCGATTCCGCAATGGTTTGCAAATGGGGCCGGGTTTCGTAAGAGGTTACCAGGGTAACCCAAGATTGGGGGCCAGGACCTAGGAAGAAACACCAGGGTAACCTTTGCAATATTTTGATGACACTCCACCTAAAATAACAGTTAACCTTGTGTTCTTAGTATTTTCGATTGTCTTAAATCTGGAAGCAATGTAACCATCAGTTAGTTATGTACTTATGTCTAGGGTTAATAGGTTATGTCTAGGTAACCATATTACTATATCCTAGCATGGGGGGTGGACCTATGGGTACCACATGGTTGGGTGGAATGTGCACCTTACTTCGTTGGGTCCCCAGTTTATGATCATGGCAACGAGAGCTTCATGTGGAGAGCTCGTACTTGGATACATATGTGTACTTTCTTTATTGCATTATTGGAAATCCTGTATTTGAACATCCCTCAATTGTTTATGAGGAGAACATTTGTAAAATGTAAATTGTAACTATTTTTGATCTACCTCATCAGATGAATGAGTATTGTAATATTATTTCAATGCAATGTAAGAAACATGTTTATACTTTATACCTTCATGAATGGAATTCAATGATATGCAATGTTTGCTTTTAAGTTTATGATTATTAAATATGTGCAATGCTAAATACTAAAGTCATCTATGGACCCTCAAGTAGTGTAACGTCGCGTAACTTAGTGAATGTATGCAACTAATTAAGTTAATATTAATACTTTAAAAAAAAATTATTTCACTTTTAATACACAATTGCAACATTCCTTAGGTTATAAGACAGGGCATTACAGATTGGTATCAGAGCAAAGGTTCTAACATTGGATGCTCTGGGTAATCGTGAGCCCATTAGGTTGACCTTGTACATAGTTGTGAACTTAAAATTAGTACGTTAACTACCTTAGTAGATTTACATGTTACACCTTTAGGATCGTATGACATAGTTTTAGGTATGGATTGGTTAGCATCTCATCATGTTGTGATTGACTGTCGAGTTAAGATAGTTAGTTGCATTAATGATTTAGGTACGAAGGTGGAAATCATAGGTGTACAAAGACCTATCTCTTTGCGGATGATATCTGCTATGCAATTAAAGAGATGTCTTCGTCAGGGTTTTCAACTATTTGCAACAACAGTTACTGATTTCGAAGAAGGTGAGAGTCGAGAATTATCTCTTGATGATCATCCTATTCTTAGGGAATTCATTGATGTGTTTCCTGATGATATACCTGGAATGCCACTGAAGAGGGATATAGATTTTAGAGTTGACCTAGTTCCTGGAGCTGAGCCTATATCTAGAGCTCCATATAGAATGACGACTCAAGAGTTAGAGGAACTATTAGAAAAGGGTTTCATTCAACCAAGTGTTTCCCCTTGGGGAGCACCTGTCATCTTCATAAAGAAGAAGGATGAATCACTTAGGCTATACATTGACTATCGTCAATTGAACAAAGTTACGATTAAGAATCGTTATCCTTTGCCTAGAATCGATGATCTTTTTGATCAAGTCAAGGGAGCTAATGTGTTCTCTAAAATCAATTTGAAATCTGGTTACCATCAATTGCGAATTGCTGAAGCTGACATTCATAAAACTACATTTCGAACTCGTTATGGGCATTAAGAATTCACAGTAGTACCATTTGGGTTAATGAATGCATCATCAGTATTCATGAGTTTAATGAATGGTGTATTTTGTACATACCTTGATCACTTTGTTCTTGTATTTATCGATGATATTTTGATCTATTCGAGGAACATGAAGGAGCATGAAGAACACTTGAGATAGGTATTGCAATGTTTAAGGAAAAATCAATTATATGCGAACCTGAAGAAGTGTGATTTCTTTCAAACTGAAGTAAAATACCTTGGACATGTGATATCTAGAAAAGGTATTGCTGTGGATCCTTCAAAGATTCAAGCTATTGTAGATTGTCCTGTGCCTACTAATGTAGGTGAAGTTCATAGTTTTATGGGTCTAGCTGGTTACTATAGGTGGTTTGTTGAGGGATTTTCTAGAATTGGTCATCCTGTTACTTCTCTCCAGAGAAAAGGGAAGAAGTTTGTTTGGATAGAGTAGTGTTAGTTAACTTTTTAGACACTTAAAGAAAAGTTGACTAATGCACCTATACTGATTGTTCCTGATCCTACTAAGGATTTTTTAGTTTACACGGATGCATCCTTAGAGGGTTTGGGAGCAGTTCTGATGCAAGATGGGCGTGTGATTGCTTATGAGTCTCGCAAACTCAAGGATCATGAATTAAACTATCCCACTCATGATTTAGAACTAGCTGCAGTTGTGCATGCATTAGTTCGATGGAGGCATTTCTTATTGGGTCACTATTTTGAACTTTATACTGATCACCGTAGTCTACAATACATTTTTCTGCAACCTAACTTGAATGCTAGACAGAGATGGTGGATGGAGTTCTTGTGTGAGTACAATTTTGAAGTGAAATATGTTCAAGGAAAAGAGAACGTAGTGGCTGATGCTCTTAGTCATCATCGACATGAGATCTCTGCTACTACTCTAGAAGTAGATTTGAGAGGTGAAATATTAGCAACACTTCCTATTGATAGATTGTATCAAGAAGTAAGGCCAGAGATTGAATCTAGTAGACCTTTAGAAGGTCGATTTGTAGGATATGTCCTAGAACCGAATGGTATAGTACAACATCTAGGTTGTATTTATGTACCACATTTTGAGGGTCTTCGTACATTAATTATGATAGAAGCACATCAAGCTTCATACTCAGCTCATCTAGGTGTTAAGAAAATGCATGCCGATCTTCAACAATTGTATTTTTGGCCTGGTATGAAATGTGATATTGCTGACTATGTATCTAGATGTCTTGAATGCCAGCGAGTCAAAGCTGAGCATCAACATCCTACTGGATTATTGCAGCCACATCTCATTCTTGAATGGAAATGGGATATTATATCCATTGACTTTATTGTAGGGTTACCTGTGTCATCACGTTGACATGATGCCATTATGGTAACTGTTGACCGATAAAGTAGCTCATTTTTCACTAGTACGATCATCATATAATGCTTCATTCGTAGCTAGAATATTCATGGAGGACATAGTTAGATTGCATGGGATTCCTCGTAGGATAATTTCTGATAGAGATCCCGTATTTACATAAGCCCTATGGACTTCATTACAACATGCTCTAGGTACACAGTTGAACTTTAGTTCAACATATCATCCTCAAACCGAGGGACAAACAGAGAGAGTTAATCAAATATTAGAGGATATGCTTAGAATGTACGTAATGGACCAACAATCACGTTGGGACAATTATATATATTTAGTAGAATTTGCTTACAACAACAGATATTAGAGTTCCATAGGTATGCCACCATTTCAAGCATTATACGGTCGTCCTTGTCAAACTCCTTTTAGTTGGGATTGACTAGAGGATAGGGTATTACTTGGTCTTGAGATGCTTCGAGACATGGAGCAACAGGTTAACCGAATTAGAGAACATCTGATAGCAGCACAGGATAGGTAAAAGAAGTATGCCGATGTGCATAGGATAGACCGACAATTTGTAGTTGGTGATAGAGTGTTTCTTTGAGTGTGACCACGAAAGAGTCCAATCCGTTATGGAAAAGGCTCTAAGCTTGCGCCTCATTTCGTTGGACCATTTGAGATCTTAGAGAGAATTGGTCATGTGACATATCGACTCGCCTTACCACACAGTTTGTCATGTATTCATGATGTTTTTCATGTATCAGTACTTAGACCATATCATCCTAACATTTCTCATGTACTTGATTGGAATGTGTTACAGGTAGAGGACAGGCAACTGGCTTTGGAGCCCATGGCCATTCTACAGTGCTGGACGCTCAATCTCAGGGGTCGAGATGTTGATCAGGTGACGGTCCAATGGGATCCTAGCCATGAGGCTTCTGCTACCTGGGAGGATGCGACATGCATGAGGGAACTTTATCTCTATCTGTTTGCAGGCTTTAAGGAGCAAGCCTGATCCTAGGGGGGAGGATGTAGTACCCCTCCATTTATGCTTATGTTTTCTGTTGCATGTTTTCACACTGTTAGACTTTGGTACTTTGGTTTGGATATTTTGATCGCTGATTTTGAGCGATAGTGGATTCACTTTGTGATATGACGATACATTGTATGGTGATAATTGATTTCTGACATGCTTTGATATAGTGTAGATGTTTTACTTCAGATGTTATTGCTGTATATATGTTTATGATGGACTAACTGTTATTTAATTTGTCAGTCTGATGTGATGTGTATTGGTGTGGAGAACAGAATTGCATCACTTGCTTGCGAGTGCCTTGTGATGTGCCTGATTTTCTCCACACAGTGTGCTTGTATTATGGATTATATATATATGCATGTATTTGTTTGGTTGTAGGATTGCAGGTACATGACACCAACTCCACCTGATTATTCAGGTCTGAGCGTGTCAAGACTCAATAGAAATGTTGATTGGGAGGTAGTAACATGGTTCATCCTAGTCTAGTCTTTTACCCGGTCATAGTACATTGTCAGTTTTAGTTCGGAGTCATAGATGGTCTTGTTTGTTCCTGATTTGATCAATTGCTTTGATAGGAAAATCTTGTCAATTTTAATGATAGTTTATTATTCTCTAATTTACTATTATTTAAATTAATTTTTAAATGTTAGAGAAATAAGTTTTACATGATATTCAATTAATTAATTAGTTTGTTTGGTTAAATAATTTGATCATAGAGATTAAATTCATTTAATTAAATATATAAATTAATTAAATTAAAATTGTTTTAAATGTGTGTGAATAGATTTAATTTTAAATTATTTGTTATTTGGAAATGGCATTTTTAATTGTAAATAAATTTTGTATTTTTGAAAATTGGAAAATTTTAAATAAATTAAATGCATGCAAATCTTGAAAGATTGCTGAGAAGTTGTTGAAGATATTTTTTTCTTCTCGAGAAGTGTGCCAGTTAAATTTATTGCTTTTGGTTGAGGAATTTCTCGGGAGGTTATTTGGGATCTGAGAAAATATAGAAGATTTTGCTATTCTTCATGAGAAAAATATTAGTGCTCTGTTAAAATTTTTGTTTATGCCTTTTGGTACTATTGTATATTTGTGGAAGTTCTCTGGATTGGTATATTGGGATTTGGTGTTCGGGAAAAGTTTTGGAAGCTACAGGAAAATCTCTTCTCCAGATAGATTTTTTTTGAAGCAAAGGAAACAGGTATTTTCCTTGTGATATTTTATTTTGTTTGTTTTTAAAAATGAATGGTTGTGAAAAGAAATTATGTTTAACTTAAATCCCTGTACTTCTTGCAAAGAAATTTGTTCACTGTATTCTTGTTTTGTAAAAATTTGTTGGTTTCAGAAGAATTTCTGTAGCATACTTTCTGTGGAAAATATATATTTTTAAATTTGTGAAGGGGAAATCATTTAAATGGAAAATGGATTTTAAAACCTTTGGGGTAAATTAAATTTTGAATGGAAATTTTTGTGCGTGTTTTCTTTTGAAACCCTGAAGAAATTTGATAATTTCCCCAATTTCCCCATTGAAACCCTGTAGATTTTTTTTTTATTTCTCTATTGTAAAACCCTATTTGAATTTAATAGATATATATATATATATATCTTCATATATAAATTGAATTGTGAAGCTTTTATTTTGAAAATTTGTGTTAATCACTCTACAGGAAAATTTGAAGTTTTATTTTTTAAAAAAATATTAGAAATCGCCACCTAGGTGAAAGTCGTCATTGTATTTGTTTTAAAAAAAAATTAAAAGTGAAATTCCCGTTATCACCGTATGGGCGAATTTAGAAAGAATTTTTTTTTTTTTAAAAATCAATGTATATTGGGGAGGGCCGAAACCCTCCCCTCACCCCATATGGGTGGGCGCAACCACCATGGCTGCGCACAATAGCCAGGGATTGTTGGGTGCAACCCTGGTAGGGGCTACGTCCTCCCCAATAAGGGAGGCCGTAGCAGGGGCTGCAGACTAAACATTGTTGCGATTTATTAAAGTCGCATGAATTTAAATTTGTAATTTTATTTCATTTTGATTTCATATAATATATGTTTAATATATATATTTTATATATAATATATTTATAATATATTATATATATTATATAATGATTAAGTAATTTATTTAGTAAAATAAAATAATTATTTAAATAAAATTATTTAAGTGATTGTCTTATATTGGAACAACTAATAAGAGGGTGTTTTAAAATTTGATTTAATTTAAATGAAATATTTTTATTTGATAAATTAATGATTAATTTCATTATGTGAAATTGAGAAAGTGAAAATTAAATTAGATCACACAACTTCTTTTAATTGTATGAGTAAAGAATTACAATCGAGTAGTTTTAATTTCTTGTTAATTCTTATTGAATTATTGGATTTAGTAAATCCGAACACTAGATGTTTATATTTCCTGATTTGCTTTAAAATCGTATTTTCTTTTATTGGGAAAATGGGAATTTTTCCTGTGATTTCAAGTCTTCCAGTTGTAGTCTCTTCAAGGGAGTTAAATTTTACAATGGTTTCATATATTTGAACAAACTAGGGTAGTGCACTTGGTTTTGTATGGATAATAGACACCTAATTTTTATGAACAGAATGTGATGTCCATTGTGGTATATCTAGTATTATATGTTGCTTTTTGTGCACTCTGTCTACCCTAGTTAGAGAACTTAGAATTCCTTTGTTATGTTTAGGGGAGTGGCTCTGTGTAAGGGCCGACACACAAAGTGGTGTCAAAGTAACTTACAAAGAGTTAGTAAGTCAAGTGATAACTAAATAACACAGTAGTTAGATTAAAATCCTTAATAAGATGATTATGCCTCACTTATGGACTCTTGAGCTAGTTTAGTCTTGAGTATAAGTTGAGAAGGCCTGGAATGGAAAATTGATATCTTGTTACCTTAAAAGATATTCGATTCCGCAATGGTTTGCAAACGGGGCCGAGTTTCATAAGAGGTTACCAGGGTAACCCAAGATTGGGGCCGGGACCTAGGAAGAAACACAAGGTTAACCTTTGCAATATTGTGATGACACTCCACCTAAAATAACAGTTAACCTTGTGTTCTTAGTATTTTCGATTGTCTTAAATCTGGAAGCAATGTAACCATCAGTTAGTTATGTACTTATGTCTAGGGTTAATAGGTTATGTCTAGGTAACCATATTACCATCTCCTAGCACGGGGGGTGGACCTATGGGTACCACATGGTTGGGTGGAACGTGCACCTTACTTCGTTGGGTCCCCATTTTATGATCATGGCAACGAGAGCTTCATGTGGAGAGCTCGTACTTGGATACATATGTGTACTTTCTTTATTGCATTATTGGAAATCTTGTATTTGAACATCCCTCAATTGTTTATGAGGAGAACATTTGTAAAATGTAAATTATAACTATTTCTGATCTACCTCATTAGATGAATGAGTATTGTAATATTATTTCAGTGCAATTTAAGAAACATGTTTGTACTTTATACCTTCATGAATGAAATTCAATGATATGTGATGTTTACTTTTAAGTTTATGATTATTAAATCTGTGCAATGCTAAATACTAAAGTCGTCTATGGAACCTCAAGTAGTGTAACGTCGCGTAACTTAGTGAATGTATGCAACTAATTAAGTTAATATTAATACTTAAAAAAAAAAATTATTTCACTTTTAATACACAATTGCAACATTCCTTAGGTTATAAGACGGGGCGTTACATTGTTGCTAACAATTCATCTACCTTGTCGTCATTTGATGGTTTCATAATTGTATGCACAATGAAAGTGAAATCTTTTGAAACATCTTAAGGGGAAACGAGAGAAGCAATACTTGCCATTACATCTGTGTGACAATTATCTTTTCGAGGGATGTTATCAATGGTGAAGCATTCAAACTTATCTAATAGTTTCATTGTGAGATCTTTGTATTTTGATAATTTTTCATGCTTCATTTGATATGTTTTGTTTATTTTCTTGATGACTAATTGTGAATCACCAAATATATTAATATCTCTAGCACCCATAATAAGAGCAACATGCAAACCAACAATTAACGCCTCATATTTAATTGTATTATTTATACATAGGAAATTTAACCGATATGATAAGGGAATAGGCTCTCTTGCGGGTGGCTTGATTATAACCCCTACGTTGGAGATAGTTTTGCACTTAGATCCATAAAAATACAATTCCCATGTATCCTCTTCGATGGTTAGCATGTTGTCATTGAGGAAAGAATCATTACTAGGTAACGCTAAAGGAGAAGGAGCATCAACAAAGTGGTCGGTCAAGGCTTGACTCTTAATTTATTTTTGTGAAAAAAATTTAAGGTCAAACTCAATGAACAACATTACCCATTTAGCTAAGCCGCTAGATAAATATGTTTTAGTGAAGAGGTGTTTTAGAGGATCAAACTTCGTCATTACTTGTATTTCAACATTCAGTAAGTAATTTTTCAACTTATTGGTAGCGAATACAAGAGCCAAACATTGTTTTTCTATTGTGGTGTATCATTTCTCATAATAAATCAATGTTTGACTAATTTAATAAATAAGATGTTCAGGTATGTGTAGGATCATCATGGAAAAAACAAACCCTTAAGTGGCAAAAAAATTAGAAAAATTAGAGTTAGGCAACTTGACATAAAAATTTGAATAAGTTATCTATATTATTTCAAAAATATGCAAGAATAGAATCTATAGAAAATTGAATGTAGTTTCTAAAATACTAGGTTATTTTAAAAATAAAAAATCTATTTGATGAAAATTTGAAATTTCAATGCAAGTGGTACTTAAATTTCGAAAAAAAATAAGAAGTAGGTGTCTATCTGATCACCCTAACCACAATAAAATGATAGTATTTTTTATAATATTTTAGATACCATTAGAGGACTCATGCCCTGATGTGATGCATATATTTTTTTGTAATTTTTTTCCAAGTAAATAATTAATTATGAATTTTTATTACAACTTTTTAAAAAATATAAAAAATCGTATGTCTGACCACCTTAACTTGGTCAAAACTTCATGAAATTAAATTTTTCTTTTTTTAATCCTATATTATGCAAATCATAGAATGTGATGCATGTTTTGGATTAAAAAAATGTGATACCGTTTGAAAGCTATAGATATTTTTCAATCAGCCTATCAATTAGGACTTTAGTCATAAATTGAATAGAAAATGAATAATAATTACTTATTAAATTAAAGTTGAGAATCTCCTTTAAAAACCCTTTTCATTTCATCAATTTTGGGTAAAAAAATAGTCGTCAACCACATACCCATCATATTGCCACTTTTTGGCCCATCATGATCCTGCACATACCCGTTCTTTACCTTTGTCGTCTTGTTGAGCCAACAATGCTGCAAGAGCATAGGCTGAAGCCAATGTGTAAAGAATGAATGGTTTTTTTTGTATAGTAGGTTGTAAAACAGTTGGAGTTACAAGATAGTCTTTCAAACTGTCAAAAGCATGTTTACAATCCTCATTCTAGTGAAAGTGTATTCCTTTTTTAAGGTGTGTAAATGGTAACATTCGATCTGCTTGAATTGTTCCTTGTAAGGTACGCAATTCAAATATATTTCTAGGAGGTGGCATGTTAACAATAGCATCAATTTTCTTTGTATGATCAACCTTGATGCCTCTGTGAGATACAATAAAACCTAGAATTTTCCCACTATCGACACTAGAGACACACTTTTTTGGGTTCAATCTCATGTTGTATTTTTGAATTCATTCAAAGATCTTCTTAAGAACATTCACATTATCTTGTCATGTTAAGGATTTAGTGAGAATATCATCAACATAATCTTCCAAGATCTTGTGAATGTAATCATAGAATATCAATGTCAGAGCTCATTGATATGTTGTGCCTGCATTTTTTTATCCAAAGGGCATCATGACCCAATAAAATGTTCCCCAAATAGTTGTGAATGATGTTTTGTACTGATATTGAGGGTTGATGAAAATTTGATTGTATTCGAAAAACTCGTCCATGAATGACAACAAAGCATGTCCCGCAGTCGAATAACAATCATGTCAATATTAGGAAGAGGAAAGTCATCTTTTAAGGATGATTTATTTAGGTCACAAAATTTTGTACACATCCTAATATGATTGTCAAGTTTGGTGACTTTGACAATGTTTGAGATCCAAGGAGAATAATCTATAGGTCTTATGAAACTATCATCAAGGAGTTTTACAATTTCCTCATTAACAAGAAACTCTATTTTATGGTTCATTTTATGGATTTTCTATCTAACAAGCTTGGAATTTTCAGCAAGGACTATGTTTTACATTATGATCTTAGGGTCAATTCCTAGCATATTCGAATAAGTCCAAGCAATTTTTTTGGGAAATTCATGAAGTAAGGTTGCAGTGTCTTCTCGTTCATCATCATCAAGGAACTTACCTATATTAATGACTTTATCTTTATCATTGATGTCCATTTCTATGTCTATCATATCTCCTAAAGGAAGTGTGTTTGATTTCAAAAATTCAGGATTGTATTCTTCACTATGAATGTCTACCTCAGTGTTTTCTTTTTCTCCATCTACCTCTTTGGTGCCTATCATAGCACATTTAATCTTGTTCTTGCGAGGGGGAGTAGGTGGTTTATTGTAAACTCCAAGCCTTTGTTTCAAGAATTCATCATTTTCAAAGTACTCCCAAGATGGCGATGATTCCATATCAAGCAATTTAGGATGTTTCAAAGTAAGAGTAGTTTTTGGTTTGCGCATAATAGTGTTGATGTTTAATGAAGGTCTTTTCTTTACTTGTGTTGTTTTAGAAGGATAGTATCCCAAACCATTTTTCATTTCTTGTGTGTTAGGTTCTATAGGGACACAAATTTCTTGCTCGTTCTTTCCACATCCTTTATTGTTATAACCCAGTTATTTTAGAAGTTCATAACCTCTCCTATAAATTTTTTCCATTGTTTGCGAGTTTGGTGGTTGTTGATAGTCTATCTCAAAGAAATTCATTGTGTAGCTTGTGTCTTGTTCAAGAGTAGATATTTGTGAATTTTCTCCCAAATTTTGAGTTGACATAGTCATCTATTTTTCATCCTCTTTCTTTGTGATTATATATTCGCCCATGAATGAAGGTGTGAACTCCAAGGAACCCCAATCATCATATGTTAATTTTGACACTGTTTCCATCTCTTTTTTTTTTAGTTATAGGCTCTATTTTTTATGTTGGAATTAATGTTTTTAGAGGACTGGTAGTTCCCTTTTCAATTTTTAAGCAACTTTTAGGCTCGAGGTCCATTTCGATTTGGTATACCTTATTCTTATAAACATTTTTAATGATACGATGAAGAGTCAAAGGCACTGCAGGCATCTCATGAATCCATGGTCTGCCTAAAAGAAGATTGTATGAAAGTTTGTGAGGAACATGGATATAAGTTTGTAAGGTATTCTTTCTGACTGAAATGGACAAGGTAATCACACCAAGCGGTCGCTTTCCAATATTTTCAAATCCTCAAATCGATAGGGAATTAGGTTTTATTGTTGATTTATCTACTCCCAACTTATCTAAAATATAATTTACATTGTACGCATTCAAAGTTGAGCCATTATCAACAAGGGTTCTTTGTATTCCTTTGGTGTTGTATCTAGCTACTATCATGAATGCATCATGTCAGTTTTGTGTTTCCAAGGGAGGGAGCTCATGTTGGTGGAAGGTAATTTCTACATTAATTGTATTCATTACTTGTATTAGAGTTGCCACATTATTTGCATTTGTATTAGGAGAAACCACAACTTGTTGCAAGGCTGTTTGAAGCATGGTGTGGTAACTAGGGGAAGCTTGAATAAGATCCCATAAGGAAATATTAGCAGGAATATTCTTAAGTTGTTCAAAAAAATCATACTCATTTCCACTATGTGATGGTAAACGAGGAGCACTAGGCAACATAGGATTTGGTAATGGTAACAGAACATGATTAGGTTGAGGTTGTATATTATTCCTTGTGTTGTATGTATGATCAATAGTGTTATAATTTGGTTGTTACGATACATTCTATTTAGGTTTGGAGGTTGAGGTTTATTTGAAGGTGGATAAAGGATAAGTTGAGGTTGAATAAAATTTACTTCGTTTTGCTTAGATTTATGTGAAAAATACTTAACGGATGAACCTTGCAAGAGGAAGTCTTCAAGGTATTCATCTAACATGTCAAAATCATCACGACTAAAAGGTTTGTGTTGAGTTTGGATAGTGTTTACTTTATGTAGGTTGTGTTTGTTTGAACAAGCCTTAGTGGATGAACCTTATGAGATGAAGTCCCCAAGGGCTTCATCTAACATGTTAAGGTCATCAAAAATAAAAGGATTGATATTTAAGATAACTTTAAAAAAGGGTGTTAACATGCTTAAGTAACCATACATCTATGTGTATTTTATGTTTTGGTTTTTGTGGGATATCACACTTTTCTCGCTCAATCATTCACTAATATCCTAATAGTCCTAATTGGATTGACTAACAACCTCTCTAGATGATCCAATTCACAATTAGGAGGGTCCTAGGAAGGGTTTCTTAAGTTCTATGGGGTTCACCACCAAGCAAATGCTTGGAAAAGAAAATATTTGAAAACACGTTGTGATATGCAAAATGACCTAAAACTAACAATGCAAGCTAAGTGAAAGATGCAAATGATGAAATGATGAAATTATGCAATAGGGAGATGGTATGTGTGCATCTAGGAAATCTAGAGATGTCACAAGGATTATGGAAATGCAAACGAACTACCAAAATATATTGTGGAGGACTAAGACACCCAAGATGGCATATTAGTCCCGCTGTTGTTTTTCGGGGCAAATGTGGAGTCTTCAGATCTCAGAACCTAATATCTAGAAATATTTGAAAATTGAGCTTGGAGTACTAAGATGCTCAAGATGGCGTATTAGTCCCATTCTGAAATTTTACAAATTCTGAATAGGATCCTAAGGTCAAAGATCTACACTTCGTTCTTCACCAAGTCTTTAGATATGAACCTATAAAGAGACCTGCAAAACAAATGAATTTGGATTGATTGTTTATGCAGGTTTTCCTTGGTCAAACCCCTTGTTTGGTAATTAAACCTTGATGAAAATCATAAATATGAAAAATGGAAATGTGCGTGTTCCCTAATCTTAAGTGTGTCTAAGATTATGCAAGCTAGAACATGGAGAAACCCTATTCAAATGTGTTAGAATAAGATTCCTAGAATGCAAATGTAAATTACCTACAAAGGAAACCCCTAATCACCTTAACAAGTCACCAATATGAAATGTACCTTCCTTAGGAAGAAAATGGAACAATAATGGAAGATGGAATCAATTAATAAACAAGTCTTTAGGCTTGGATAAATGGCTAGTTGCATCTCCAACCTAGAATCTATCATGATCCACAATAGGCATCCATAACTAATCCTTAGCAATGCTAAACCTTGTCTTGAAAGAAAATCTGAAAAACCTACAAAAATACAATAGAACGCTACTCCAAGACCTAAAAATACTCCTTCAACTTGCTTAACTTATGTCTCTTGCTCAAAGCTTATCTCAACTCTTGTCATCTTATGTGAAAAATGGGGGTGAATCTTACTTTTATATGCATTCCTATTGAATAAATTTATTATTAGATCCCAAAGGAAGACAAAAGATCAAAATAAATTCAAATATTTTCATTTCTTGCTCTTAATTCTTGAAAATAAAGCCCTTGGGAGTAAGATGCCACCAATGGCATCTTGGTCCCACTAGGTGGGACTAAGACACTACCAATGGTGTCTTGGTCCCATAAGGCTTATTTTACCAATTCAAAAGGTGGGTTACCAAGATTGATGGTTGCTTATGGATTTTGGTCAGGTTTAAAGATGCAATATGCCTCGGGATGCACAAAAAGGGGACTTAGGGGCCCATAATAAGTGACCTAAAGGGAAATTAATGCAAGGGGTGCTAAAATAGGTCCAAATTAAGTGTGAAAATTAATAGTTATACATTTTTATACACTACAATTTTAAATCTCCACATTCAAATCCTAATGCCCCAAAATAACTTTCAAATAATTTTAATTTAAATATTTAAAACTGCTTTTTCGTTGCTTTTTCTCCCCCAAGTCAACCTCACAATGTGCAAATGGAAATTAACTTGCCAAGTTTAATTACAAAAATATATCTCACTTACCACCTTCGATTTTGAATTTCAAAGAAAATTTTACTCACCACAAAGTTGCAAAATTTCTCAACAAAAATTGAAAACTCTACTTGATACAGGATTGCCAATTTTCCATGGATGCTCCTCCATCAAACACCCATAGTAGAAATAAATGTTTCATGATTTTCATTTAGAAACATTTGTAGACCTTATGTATATCTTGGATCCACCTCATTTCCTTGTCCACTGTAATATTTCCATGCATCACTTTTTGCAAACTTACAACATTACCATGCTTCATCCTTCTACTACCCATCATATAATTCAAAGCATAAAATATATTGTCCCACCAATATAATTCATCAAAATCAGAACTAACAATTAAAATAATACCTTATCCTTCATCAAAACAAATGTATTTGTTTGCCTCTTTTACTGTTCCACCTCCTTCCACTATGTCTCCATGAAATTCCACTATTTCAATGCCTTCTAAAAGGCATGATATTGCTGCAACTTGTTTTCCTTCACTCAAAATAGTGTTAGTACTATTATTAAAATACTTAATTTCCTCATTATATGACAAGGAATCATGACCACTAATAAAAAAAAATCACCTCCATTATTCTCAAACAAGTATTCTTTAGAAAACTCTTCATTAGCCTTCACACTCAACTCTTCCAATTCAAATCTATCAAAAGAAAATATTGCTGCAACAAACTTATCTAATCCTTCACTCTCTTTCTCATCAAGGGAAATAATAAAATCATATTTTACCCTACCCTTTCCTACTACCTTCTTTCCAATTGAGATCTCTTCTTCAATTTGAGTCAACAATTCACCTTTCTCATCTTCTTCATGGTTAGTGTCAACAAAGCTAACATATTCATGATTCATACCATCTAAGAGTATGATTTCATCAACCAAACAAGACCTAGCATTGATGAAAACCTTACCTGTTTCTTCTTTCAATGGCTTGAATTTGTGTTTCACTCCATCCTTCATCAATTTGTACGTGTTGGCATAACCATCATGCATTGCCTTCCTATCAAATTGCCAAGGCCTCCCTAACAAAATATGACACACATTCATAGGAATAATATCACTTAAAATTTCATCTCTATAACCTCCTATATTAATATTTACCAAGCTTAGTCGACTAATCAGACTTTCCTATCATTTTGTAGCCATGCTATCCTATACGAATGCCAATGCCCTCTCTCTAGCTTTAATTTTCTCACCATCTCTTCAGAAACAAGATTGTTTGTGCTACCTCCATCTATAATGACATTACATACCTTGTTCTAGCACTTGTATCTTGTTCTAAATAAAATTTTTCTTGGAATTGATTTATCATCTTCATTCAAGAGGGTTCTCCTTTCCATAATTAAAGTTTCACCATCTTCTACCTCTTCAGAATGTGTTGATCCTGCATCTTCTCTATTCATATTTTCTGGTCTATTTTGATTTTCAATCCTTCTTCTTGGTATTTCCTCTTCATGAGGACAACCATATTCCATATTTTCTTCTTCTCCACACTTAAAACAAGTTCCTCAAAAGGTTTATCTTCCAAAACCTCTACCCAATCTTCCTCTTCCTCTTGAATCTTGATCCCTAGGACCATATGGACCATCATGTACCTCTTATTTTTGTTGCTTCCTTGGTCTTCTTATTTATGATTTTTTTAATTATTATCTACCCCATATGATCTTAATTCAATCTCCTCTTCATGGCCTCTTCCTCTTTGTTTATTTTCAAACCTTTTATTCACTCTTTCTTCAATTTTCAAGGCAACTTGGTATGCATCTTCCATAGTTGTAACTCTCAGCAATTCCATCTCCTCTTGTATGCTTGGTCTCAAACCATTAATATATCTTGCAACCTTCTTCTTTTTGGCTTTTGGATGCTTGATTCAAATAAGAATCCTATGGAAATCTTCAGTATACTCCTTCACTGTTTTTGTTCCTTGTCTAATGCCTTGCATCTTCTTGAGTAAGTCTAACTCATAATCTACTGATATGAATTTCCTTTTCATTTTTTCTACCATTTTATCCCATCTCGTAATTTTCTCCTTTCCTTTTCTTCCTCTTTCCAACTAAATTTCTCGCCACTATATTGAAGCAAGACCCTTCAATCTTGTCTTAGCAAATCTGACTCTATCAAGGTCTCCAATTTCTTCAAACTCAAAATAATCTTTGCATATCATTTATCCGGGGCCTATAAGTTCTTTTGGATTCAAGCTTCCATTGGAACACAATCTTAGTCTTTCTAATTCCTTGCATCTTCTTAAGTAAGTCTAACTCATAGTCTACTGATATGAATTTCCTTTTCATTTTTTCTACCATTTTATCCCACCTTGTAATTTTATCCTTTCCTTTTCTTCCTCTTTCCAACTAAATTTCTCGCCACTATATTGAAGCATGACCCTTCAATCTTGTCTTAGCAAATATGACTCTATCAGGGTCTACAATTTCTTCAAACTCAAAATACTCTTCCATATCATTTATCCAGTCTATAAGTTCTTCTGGATTCAAGCTTCCATTGAAGGTAGGAACACCAATCTTCAATCTCTTTCCCATTTTTGACAAAGCTCTCAACAATGGGTCATTTGCAACTATTGCACTTTCTTCTCTATGTTCATTTGTTAGGCTAGCATTCTCTAAAGCTTTTTCCTCATCACTCTCTAGTTCCCTTCTCCATGCAAACACTCTTCTTATTTCTTCTTAAAGTGATTCCACTTGTCTTCTCAAAGTTCTAAAATCGTCATCATGGACAAAGTTTTCCATTCTTCCTCTTCCTCTGCCTCTACCATGATGGGCTCCTCTCCCATCCATTTTCTCCAATACCCAGAAGCTCAATCTTGATGTATCTGCTTCTCTTCAGTGGTCTATTACAAACTAAATATCTTAATGATCTGATACCACTAATGTAGATATTATTTGATACTCTCAAATACCTCTCTAATATTCACACAACAATAACTCAAATAGGATAAGGAAATTACAAAATTAAATACTATAAATTGTTTGCACATGAAATCATTCAATTTATCTATTAAGGGAAAGCTAATTACAAATTATTTTAAGTCTCAATAGAATGATAAATAGAAAATGCAACCCTCACAAACTTATGATATGAAAAATAAAAGCATTCAAATACCAACAATCCTCAACTATGTGTGTTCTTGCAAATTGTTTCACTTCCCAGCTCTTCAACTTCACTTGCAACTTCTATGGATTCAACCTATTGATCTGGAAGCATAGAGGACTATTTTAAATAGTTCCCAACCTGCAAAAAATAACCAAATTTTTCTCTTAAGAAATGCTACGCCCTTTTCCTGTATCCTTCAATTTCTCTCCAACTTTCCTGTTGAAGAATGGGTTTTTCTTGTTTTACTTCTCCCTGTCATGAAATTAATTTTACTTGCTTTATTTGGGCCTATTTAATATGGCACAACACATGTTGTTTCTGCACATCAAATTCCTCAAAAGAAATAATTAAAAACAATTAAAAACCATTTCTAGTAGCCCACTAAAGATAGGAGTCTTTTTTCAAATTTTTTCTCTCCTTTTTGACTCCTAAAAAAGCATAAAAAACAAAGCAAGTCTGATGAGCGTAGCGAGACTTAGAAAATAACCCACAAACAAGAGAATAATTTTATTATTCAGAAAATGGAGCTTCTTACATGCAGAGGATCTCAAATCCCCAAGTTCTACAACACATGCAAGTTATAGAAAGCTACAGAATAACCCTTTCGCAATATGCGAGCTTGTCCCCAAAAAGTTACCCAAAAATTAGAAACCCGCACATAAATAGAGCTCCTCTTTAGTTTTGGAGCCAAAACAACATTCAAATTTTAGTTTAGGTGGTTTTGGCTAAAATTACAACGAAGTTCAAATTTCAAAAGTACATTTACAATT
>VDFB02000003.1:676364138-676407915 GCA_007258455.2 Sequoia sempervirens
ATCAAGTCAAGGGAGCTAATGTGTTCTCTAAAATCAATTTGAAATCTGGTTACCATCAATTGCGAATTGCTGAAGCTGACATTCATAAAACTACATTTCGAACTCGTTATGGGCATTAAGAATTCACAGTAGTACCATTTGGGTTAATGAATGCATCATCAGTATTCATGAGTTTAATGAATGGTGTATTTTGTACATACCTTGATCACTTTGTTCTTGTATTTATCGATGATATTTTGATCTATTCGAGGAACATGAAGGAGCATGAAGAACACTTGAGATAGGTATTGCAATGTTTAAGGAAAAATCAATTATATGCGAACCTGAAGAAGTGTGATTTCTTTCAAACTGAAGTAAAATACCTTGGACATGTGATATCTAGAAAAGGTATTGCTGTGGATCCTTCAAAGATTCAAGCTATTGTAGATTGTCCTGTGCCTACTAATGTAGGTGAAGTTCATAGTTTTATGGGTCTAGCTGGTTACTATAGGTGGTTTGTTGAGGGATTTTCTAGAATTGGTCATCCTGTTACTTCTCTCCAGAGAAAAGGGAAGAAGTTTGTTTGGATAGAGTAGTGTTAGTTAACTTTTTAGACACTTAAAGAAAAGTTGACTAATGCACCTATACTGATTGTTCCTGATCCTACTAAGGATTTTTTAGTTTACACGGATGCATCCTTAGAGGGTTTGGGAGCAGTTCTGATGCAAGATGGGCGTGTGATTGCTTATGAGTCTCGCAAACTCAAGGATCATGAATTAAACTATCCCACTCATGATTTAGAACTAGCTGCAGTTGTGCATGCATTAGTTCGATGGAGGCATTTCTTATTGGGTCACTATTTTGAACTTTATACTGATCACCGTAGTCTACAATACATTTTTCTGCAACCTAACTTGAATGCTAGACAGAGATGGTGGATGGAGTTCTTGTGTGAGTACAATTTTGAAGTGAAATATGTTCAAGGAAAAGAGAACGTAGTGGCTGATGCTCTTAGTCATCATCGACATGAGATCTCTGCTACTACTCTAGAAGTAGATTTGAGAGGTGAAATATTAGCAACACTTCCTATTGATAGATTGTATCAAGAAGTAAGGCCAGAGATTGAATCTAGTAGACCTTTAGAAGGTCGATTTGTAGGATATGTCCTAGAACCGAATGGTATAGTACAACATCTAGGTTGTATTTATGTACCACATTTTGAGGGTCTTCGTACATTAATTATGATAGAAGCACATCAAGCTTCATACTCAGCTCATCTAGGTGTTAAGAAAATGCATGCCGATCTTCAACAATTGTATTTTTGGCCTGGTATGAAATGTGATATTGCTGACTATGTATCTAGATGTCTTGAATGCCAGCGAGTCAAAGCTGAGCATCAACATCCTACTGGATTATTGCAGCCACATCTCATTCTTGAATGGAAATGGGATATTATATCCATTGACTTTATTGTAGGGTTACCTGTGTCATCACGTTGACATGATGCCATTATGGTAACTGTTGACCGATAAAGTAGCTCATTTTTCACTAGTACGATCATCATATAATGCTTCATTCGTAGCTAGAATATTCATGGAGGACATAGTTAGATTGCATGGGATTCCTCGTAGGATAATTTCTGATAGAGATCCCGTATTTACATAAGCCCTATGGACTTCATTACAACATGCTCTAGGTACACAGTTGAACTTTAGTTCAACATATCATCCTCAAACCGAGGGACAAACAGAGAGAGTTAATCAAATATTAGAGGATATGCTTAGAATGTACGTAATGGACCAACAATCACGTTGGGACAATTATATATATTTAGTAGAATTTGCTTACAACAACAGATATTAGAGTTCCATAGGTATGCCACCATTTCAAGCATTATACGGTCGTCCTTGTCAAACTCCTTTTAGTTGGGATTGACTAGAGGATAGGGTATTACTTGGTCTTGAGATGCTTCGAGACATGGAGCAACAGGTTAACCGAATTAGAGAACATCTGATAGCAGCACAGGATAGGTAAAAGAAGTATGCCGATGTGCATAGGATAGACCGACAATTTGTAGTTGGTGATAGAGTGTTTCTTTGAGTGTGACCACGAAAGAGTCCAATCCGTTATGGAAAAGGCTCTAAGCTTGCGCCTCATTTCGTTGGACCATTTGAGATCTTAGAGAGAATTGGTCATGTGACATATCGACTCGCCTTACCACACAGTTTGTCATGTATTCATGATGTTTTTCATGTATCAGTACTTAGACCATATCATCCTAACATTTCTCATGTACTTGATTGGAATGTGTTACAGGTAGAGGACAGGCAACTGGCTTTGGAGCCCATGGCCATTCTACAGTGCTGGACGCTCAATCTCAGGGGTCGAGATGTTGATCAGGTGACGGTCCAATGGGATCCTAGCCATGAGGCTTCTGCTACCTGGGAGGATGCGACATGCATGAGGGAACTTTATCTCTATCTGTTTGCAGGCTTTAAGGAGCAAGCCTGATCCTAGGGGGGAGGATGTAGTACCCCTCCATTTATGCTTATGTTTTCTGTTGCATGTTTTCACACTGTTAGACTTTGGTACTTTGGTTTGGATATTTTGATCGCTGATTTTGAGCGATAGTGGATTCACTTTGTGATATGACGATACATTGTATGGTGATAATTGATTTCTGACATGCTTTGATATAGTGTAGATGTTTTACTTCAGATGTTATTGCTGTATATATGTTTATGATGGACTAACTGTTATTTAATTTGTCAGTCTGATGTGATGTGTATTGGTGTGGAGAACAGAATTGCATCACTTGCTTGCGAGTGCCTTGTGATGTGCCTGATTTTCTCCACACAGTGTGCTTGTATTATGGATTATATATATATGCATGTATTTGTTTGGTTGTAGGATTGCAGGTACATGACACCAACTCCACCTGATTATTCAGGTCTGAGCGTGTCAAGACTCAATAGAAATGTTGATTGGGAGGTAGTAACATGGTTCATCCTAGTCTAGTCTTTTACCCGGTCATAGTACATTGTCAGTTTTAGTTCGGAGTCATAGATGGTCTTGTTTGTTCCTGATTTGATCAATTGCTTTGATAGGAAAATCTTGTCAATTTTAATGATAGTTTATTATTCTCTAATTTACTATTATTTAAATTAATTTTTAAATGTTAGAGAAATAAGTTTTACATGATATTCAATTAATTAATTAGTTTGTTTGGTTAAATAATTTGATCATAGAGATTAAATTCATTTAATTAAATATATAAATTAATTAAATTAAAATTGTTTTAAATGTGTGTGAATAGATTTAATTTTAAATTATTTGTTATTTGGAAATGGCATTTTTAATTGTAAATAAATTTTGTATTTTTGAAAATTGGAAAATTTTAAATAAATTAAATGCATGCAAATCTTGAAAGATTGCTGAGAAGTTGTTGAAGATATTTTTTTCTTCTCGAGAAGTGTGCCAGTTAAATTTATTGCTTTTGGTTGAGGAATTTCTCGGGAGGTTATTTGGGATCTGAGAAAATATAGAAGATTTTGCTATTCTTCATGAGAAAAATATTAGTGCTCTGTTAAAATTTTTGTTTATGCCTTTTGGTACTATTGTATATTTGTGGAAGTTCTCTGGATTGGTATATTGGGATTTGGTGTTCGGGAAAAGTTTTGGAAGCTACAGGAAAATCTCTTCTCCAGATAGATTTTTTTTGAAGCAAAGGAAACAGGTATTTTCCTTGTGATATTTTATTTTGTTTGTTTTTAAAAATGAATGGTTGTGAAAAGAAATTATGTTTAACTTAAATCCCTGTACTTCTTGCAAAGAAATTTGTTCACTGTATTCTTGTTTTGTAAAAATTTGTTGGTTTCAGAAGAATTTCTGTAGCATACTTTCTGTGGAAAATATATATTTTTAAATTTGTGAAGGGGAAATCATTTAAATGGAAAATGGATTTTAAAACCTTTGGGGTAAATTAAATTTTGAATGGAAATTTTTGTGCGTGTTTTCTTTTGAAACCCTGAAGAAATTTGATAATTTCCCCAATTTCCCCATTGAAACCCTGTAGATTTTTTTTTTATTTCTCTATTGTAAAACCCTATTTGAATTTAATAGATATATATATATATATATCTTCATATATAAATTGAATTGTGAAGCTTTTATTTTGAAAATTTGTGTTAATCACTCTACAGGAAAATTTGAAGTTTTATTTTTTAAAAAAATATTAGAAATCGCCACCTAGGTGAAAGTCGTCATTGTATTTGTTTTAAAAAAAAATTAAAAGTGAAATTCCCGTTATCACCGTATGGGCGAATTTAGAAAGAATTTTTTTTTTTTTAAAAATCAATGTATATTGGGGAGGGCCGAAACCCTCCCCTCACCCCATATGGGTGGGCGCAACCACCATGGCTGCGCACAATAGCCAGGGATTGTTGGGTGCAACCCTGGTAGGGGCTACGTCCTCCCCAATAAGGGAGGCCGTAGCAGGGGCTGCAGACTAAACATTGTTGCGATTTATTAAAGTCGCATGAATTTAAATTTGTAATTTTATTTCATTTTGATTTCATATAATATATGTTTAATATATATATTTTATATATAATATATTTATAATATATTATATATATTATATAATGATTAAGTAATTTATTTAGTAAAATAAAATAATTATTTAAATAAAATTATTTAAGTGATTGTCTTATATTGGAACAACTAATAAGAGGGTGTTTTAAAATTTGATTTAATTTAAATGAAATATTTTTATTTGATAAATTAATGATTAATTTCATTATGTGAAATTGAGAAAGTGAAAATTAAATTAGATCACACAACTTCTTTTAATTGTATGAGTAAAGAATTACAATCGAGTAGTTTTAATTTCTTGTTAATTCTTATTGAATTATTGGATTTAGTAAATCCGAACACTAGATGTTTATATTTCCTGATTTGCTTTAAAATCGTATTTTCTTTTATTGGGAAAATGGGAATTTTTCCTGTGATTTCAAGTCTTCCAGTTGTAGTCTCTTCAAGGGAGTTAAATTTTACAATGGTTTCATATATTTGAACAAACTAGGGTAGTGCACTTGGTTTTGTATGGATAATAGACACCTAATTTTTATGAACAGAATGTGATGTCCATTGTGGTATATCTAGTATTATATGTTGCTTTTTGTGCACTCTGTCTACCCTAGTTAGAGAACTTAGAATTCCTTTGTTATGTTTAGGGGAGTGGCTCTGTGTAAGGGCCGACACACAAAGTGGTGTCAAAGTAACTTACAAAGAGTTAGTAAGTCAAGTGATAACTAAATAACACAGTAGTTAGATTAAAATCCTTAATAAGATGATTATGCCTCACTTATGGACTCTTGAGCTAGTTTAGTCTTGAGTATAAGTTGAGAAGGCCTGGAATGGAAAATTGATATCTTGTTACCTTAAAAGATATTCGATTCCGCAATGGTTTGCAAACGGGGCCGAGTTTCATAAGAGGTTACCAGGGTAACCCAAGATTGGGGCCGGGACCTAGGAAGAAACACAAGGTTAACCTTTGCAATATTGTGATGACACTCCACCTAAAATAACAGTTAACCTTGTGTTCTTAGTATTTTCGATTGTCTTAAATCTGGAAGCAATGTAACCATCAGTTAGTTATGTACTTATGTCTAGGGTTAATAGGTTATGTCTAGGTAACCATATTACCATCTCCTAGCACGGGGGGTGGACCTATGGGTACCACATGGTTGGGTGGAACGTGCACCTTACTTCGTTGGGTCCCCATTTTATGATCATGGCAACGAGAGCTTCATGTGGAGAGCTCGTACTTGGATACATATGTGTACTTTCTTTATTGCATTATTGGAAATCTTGTATTTGAACATCCCTCAATTGTTTATGAGGAGAACATTTGTAAAATGTAAATTATAACTATTTCTGATCTACCTCATTAGATGAATGAGTATTGTAATATTATTTCAGTGCAATTTAAGAAACATGTTTGTACTTTATACCTTCATGAATGAAATTCAATGATATGTGATGTTTACTTTTAAGTTTATGATTATTAAATCTGTGCAATGCTAAATACTAAAGTCGTCTATGGAACCTCAAGTAGTGTAACGTCGCGTAACTTAGTGAATGTATGCAACTAATTAAGTTAATATTAATACTTAAAAAAAAAAATTATTTCACTTTTAATACACAATTGCAACATTCCTTAGGTTATAAGACGGGGCGTTACATTGTTGCTAACAATTCATCTACCTTGTCGTCATTTGATGGTTTCATAATTGTATGCACAATGAAAGTGAAATCTTTTGAAACATCTTAAGGGGAAACGAGAGAAGCAATACTTGCCATTACATCTGTGTGACAATTATCTTTTCGAGGGATGTTATCAATGGTGAAGCATTCAAACTTATCTAATAGTTTCATTGTGAGATCTTTGTATTTTGATAATTTTTCATGCTTCATTTGATATGTTTTGTTTATTTTCTTGATGACTAATTGTGAATCACCAAATATATTAATATCTCTAGCACCCATAATAAGAGCAACATGCAAACCAACAATTAACGCCTCATATTTAATTGTATTATTTATACATAGGAAATTTAACCGATATGATAAGGGAATAGGCTCTCTTGCGGGTGGCTTGATTATAACCCCTACGTTGGAGATAGTTTTGCACTTAGATCCATAAAAATACAATTCCCATGTATCCTCTTCGATGGTTAGCATGTTGTCATTGAGGAAAGAATCATTACTAGGTAACGCTAAAGGAGAAGGAGCATCAACAAAGTGGTCGGTCAAGGCTTGACTCTTAATTTATTTTTGTGAAAAAAATTTAAGGTCAAACTCAATGAACAACATTACCCATTTAGCTAAGCCGCTAGATAAATATGTTTTAGTGAAGAGGTGTTTTAGAGGATCAAACTTCGTCATTACTTGTATTTCAACATTCAGTAAGTAATTTTTCAACTTATTGGTAGCGAATACAAGAGCCAAACATTGTTTTTCTATTGTGGTGTATCATTTCTCATAATAAATCAATGTTTGACTAATTTAATAAATAAGATGTTCAGGTATGTGTAGGATCATCATGGAAAAAACAAACCCTTAAGTGGCAAAAAAATTAGAAAAATTAGAGTTAGGCAACTTGACATAAAAATTTGAATAAGTTATCTATATTATTTCAAAAATATGCAAGAATAGAATCTATAGAAAATTGAATGTAGTTTCTAAAATACTAGGTTATTTTTAAAAATAAAAATCTATTTGATGAAAATTTGAAATTTCAATGAGTGGTACTTAAATTTCAAGGAAAAAATAAGAAGTAGGTGTCTATCGATCACCCTAACCACAATAAAATGATAGTATTTTTATAATATTTTAGATACAGTAGAGGACTCATGCCCTGATGTGATGCATATTTTTTTGTAATTTTTTTCCAAGTAAATAATTAATTATGAATTTTTTATTACAACTTTTTAAAAAATATAAAAAATCGTATGTCTGACCACCTTAACTTGGTCAAAACTTCATGAAATTAAATTTTTCTTTTTTTAATCCTATATTATGCAAATCATAGAATGTGATGCATGTTTTGGATTAAAAAAATGTGATACCGTTTGAAAGCTATAGATATTTTTCAATCAGCCTATCAATTAGGACTTTAGTCATAAATTGAATAGAAAATGAATAATAATTACTTATTAAATTAAAGTTGAGAATCTCCTTTAAAAACCCTTTTCATTTCATCAATTTTGGGTAAAAAAATAGTCGTCAACCACATACCCATCATATTGCCACTTTTTGGCCCATCATGATCCTGCACATACCCGTTCTTTACCTTTGTCGTCTTGTTGAGCCAACAATGCTGCAAGAGCATAGGCTGAAGCCAATGTGTAAAGAATGAATGGTTTTTTTTGTATAGTAGGTTGTAAAACAGTTGGAGTTACAAGATAGTCTTTCAAACTGTCAAAAGCATGTTTACAATCCTCATTCTAGTGAAAGTGTATTCCTTTTTTAAGGTGTGTAAATGGTAACATTCGATCTGCTTGAATTGTTCCTTGTAAGGTACGCAATTCAAATATATTTCTAGGAGGTGGCATGTTAACAATAGCATCAATTTTCTTTGTATGATCAACCTTGATGCCTCTGTGAGATACAATAAAACCTAGAATTTTCCCACTATCGACACTAGAGACACACTTTTTTGGGTTCAATCTCATGTTGTATTTTTGAATTCATTCAAAGATCTTCTTAAGAACATTCACATTATCTTGTCATGTTAAGGATTTAGTGAGAATATCATCAACATAATCTTCCAAGATCTTGTGAATGTAATCATAGAATATCAATGTCAGAGCTCATTGATATGTTGTGCCTGCATTTTTTTATCCAAAGGGCATCATGACCCAATAAAATGTTCCCCAAATAGTTGTGAATGATGTTTTGTACTGATATTGAGGGTTGATGAAAATTTGATTGTATTCGAAAAACTCGTCCATGAATGACAACAAAGCATGTCCCGCAGTCGAATAACAATCATGTCAATATTAGGAAGAGGAAAGTCATCTTTTAAGGATGATTTATTTAGGTCACAAAATTTTGTACACATCCTAATATGATTGTCAAGTTTGGTGACTTTGACAATGTTTGAGATCCAAGGAGAATAATCTATAGGTCTTATGAAACTATCATCAAGGAGTTTTACAATTTCCTCATTAACAAGAAACTCTATTTTATGGTTCATTTTATGGATTTTCTATCTAACAAGCTTGGAATTTTCAGCAAGGACTATGTTTTACATTATGATCTTAGGGTCAATTCCTAGCATATTCGAATAAGTCCAAGCAATTTTTTTGGGAAATTCATGAAGTAAGGTTGCAGTGTCTTCTCGTTCATCATCATCAAGGAACTTACCTATATTAATGACTTTATCTTTATCATTGATGTCCATTTCTATGTCTATCATATCTCCTAAAGGAAGTGTGTTTGATTTCAAAAATTCAGGATTGTATTCTTCACTATGAATGTCTACCTCAGTGTTTTCTTTTTCTCCATCTACCTCTTTGGTGCCTATCATAGCACATTTAATCTTGTTCTTGCGAGGGGGAGTAGGTGGTTTATTGTAAACTCCAAGCCTTTGTTTCAAGAATTCATCATTTTCAAAGTACTCCCAAGATGGCGATGATTCCATATCAAGCAATTTAGGATGTTTCAAAGTAAGAGTAGTTTTTGGTTTGCGCATAATAGTGTTGATGTTTAATGAAGGTCTTTTCTTTACTTGTGTTGTTTTAGAAGGATAGTATCCCAAACCATTTTTCATTTCTTGTGTGTTAGGTTCTATAGGGACACAAATTTCTTGCTCGTTCTTTCCACATCCTTTATTGTTATAACCCAGTTATTTTAGAAGTTCATAACCTCTCCTATAAATTTTTTCCATTGTTTGCGAGTTTGGTGGTTGTTGATAGTCTATCTCAAAGAAATTCATTGTGTAGCTTGTGTCTTGTTCAAGAGTAGATATTTGTGAATTTTCTCCCAAATTTTGAGTTGACATAGTCATCTATTTTTCATCCTCTTTCTTTGTGATTATATATTCGCCCATGAATGAAGGTGTGAACTCCAAGGAACCCCAATCATCATATGTTAATTTTGACACTGTTTCCATCTCTTTTTTTTTTAGTTATAGGCTCTATTTTTTATGTTGGAATTAATGTTTTTAGAGGACTGGTAGTTCCCTTTTCAATTTTTAAGCAACTTTTAGGCTCGAGGTCCATTTCGATTTGGTATACCTTATTCTTATAAACATTTTTAATGATACGATGAAGAGTCAAAGGCACTGCAGGCATCTCATGAATCCATGGTCTGCCTAAAAGAAGATTGTATGAAAGTTTGTGAGGAACATGGATATAAGTTTGTAAGGTATTCTTTCTGACTGAAATGGACAAGGTAATCACACCAAGCGGTCGCTTTCCAATATTTTCAAATCCTCAAATCGATAGGGAATTAGGTTTTATTGTTGATTTATCTACTCCCAACTTATCTAAAATATAATTTACATTGTACGCATTCAAAGTTGAGCCATTATCAACAAGGGTTCTTTGTATTCCTTTGGTGTTGTATCTAGCTACTATCATGAATGCATCATGTCAGTTTTGTGTTTCCAAGGGAGGGAGCTCATGTTGGTGGAAGGTAATTTCTACATTAATTGTATTCATTACTTGTATTAGAGTTGCCACATTATTTGCATTTGTATTAGGAGAAACCACAACTTGTTGCAAGGCTGTTTGAAGCATGGTGTGGTAACTAGGGGAAGCTTGAATAAGATCCCATAAGGAAATATTAGCAGGAATATTCTTAAGTTGTTCAAAAAAATCATACTCATTTCCACTATGTGATGGTAAACGAGGAGCACTAGGCAACATAGGATTTGGTAATGGTAACAGAACATGATTAGGTTGAGGTTGTATATTATTCCTTGTGTTGTATGTATGATCAATAGTGTTATAATTTGGTTGTTACGATACATTCTATTTAGGTTTGGAGGTTGAGGTTTATTTGAAGGTGGATAAAGGATAAGTTGAGGTTGAATAAAATTTACTTCGTTTTGCTTAGATTTATGTGAAAAATACTTAACGGATGAACCTTGCAAGAGGAAGTCTTCAAGGTATTCATCTAACATGTCAAAATCATCACGACTAAAAGGTTTGTGTTGAGTTTGGATAGTGTTTACTTTATGTAGGTTGTGTTTGTTTGAACAAGCCTTAGTGGATGAACCTTATGAGATGAAGTCCCCAAGGGCTTCATCTAACATGTTAAGGTCATCAAAAATAAAAGGATTGATATTTAAGATAACTTTAAAAAAGGGTGTTAACATGCTTAAGTAACCATACATCTATGTGTATTTTATGTTTTGGTTTTTGTGGGATATCACACTTTTCTCGCTCAATCATTCACTAATATCCTAATAGTCCTAATTGGATTGACTAACAACCTCTCTAGATGATCCAATTCACAATTAGGAGGGTCCTAGGAAGGGTTTCTTAAGTTCTATGGGGTTCACCACCAAGCAAATGCTTGGAAAAGAAAATATTTGAAAACACGTTGTGATATGCAAAATGACCTAAAACTAACAATGCAAGCTAAGTGAAAGATGCAAATGATGAAATTATGCAATAGGGAGATGGTATGTGTGCATCTAGGAAATCTAGAGATGTCACAAGGATTATGGAAATGCAAACGAACTACCAAAATATATTGTGGAGGACTAAGACACCCAAGATGGCATATTAGTCCCGCTGTTGTTTTTCGGGGCAAATGTGGAGTCTTCAGATCTCAGAACCTAATATCTAGAAATATTTGAAAATTGAGCTTGGAGTACTAAGATGCTCAAGATGGCGTATTAGTCCCATTCTGAAATTTTACAAATTCTGAATAGGATCCTAAGGTCAAAGATCTACACTTCGTTCTTCACCAAGTCTTTAGATATGAACCTATAAAGAGACCTGCAAAACAAATGAATTTGGATTGATTGTTTATGCAGGTTTTCCTTGGTCAAACCCCTTGTTTGGTAATTAAACCTTGATGAAAATCATAAATATGAAAAATGGAAATGTGCGTGTTCCCTAATCTTAAGTGTGTCTAAGATTATGCAAGCTAGAACATGGAGAAACCCTATTCAAATGTGTTAGAATAAGATTCCTAGAATGCAAATGTAAATTACCTACAAAGGAAACCCCTAATCACCTTAACAAGTCACCAATATGAAATGTACCTTCCTTAGGAAGAAAATGGAACAATAATGGAAGATGGAATCAATTAATAAACAAGTCTTTAGGCTTGGATAAATGGCTAGTTGCATCTCCAACCTAGAATCTATCATGATCCACAATAGGCATCCATAACTAATCCTTAGCAATGCTAAACCTTGTCTTGAAAGAAAATCTGAAAAACCTACAAAAATACAATAGAACGCTACTCCAAGACCTAAAAATACTCCTTCAACTTGCTTAACTTATGTCTCTTGCTCAAAGCTTATCTCAACTCTTGTCATCTTATGTGAAAAATGGGGGTGAATCTTACTTTTATATGCATTCCTATTGAATAAATTTATTATTAGATCCCAAAGGAAGACAAAAGATCAAAATAAATTCAAATATTTTCATTTCTTGCTCTTAATTCTTGAAAATAAAGCCCTTGGGAGTAAGATGCCACCAATGGCATCTTGGTCCCACTAGGTGGGACTAAGACACTACCAATGGTGTCTTGGTCCCATAAGGCTTATTTTACCAATTCAAAAGGTGGGTTACCAAGATTGATGGTTGCTTATGGATTTTGGTCAGGTTTAAAGATGCAATATGCCTCGGGATGCACAAAAAGGGGACTTAGGGGCCCATAATAAGTGACCTAAAGGGAAATTAATGCAAGGGGTGCTAAAATAGGTCCAAATTAAGTGTGAAAATTAATAGTTATACATTTTTATACACTACAATTTTAAATCTCCACATTCAAATCCTAATGCCCCAAAATAACTTTCAAATAATTTTAATTTAAATATTTAAAACTGCTTTTTCGTTGCTTTTTCTCCCCCAAGTCAACCTCACAATGTGCAAATGGAAATTAACTTGCCAAGTTTAATTACAAAAATATATCTCACTTACCACCTTCGATTTTGAATTTCAAAGAAAATTTTACTCACCACAAAGTTGCAAAATTTCTCAACAAAAATTGAAAACTCTACTTGATACAGGATTGCCAATTTTCCATGGATGCTCCTCCATCAAACACCCATAGTAGAAATAAATGTTTCATGATTTTCATTTAGAAACATTTGTAGACCTTATGTATATCTTGGATCCACCTCATTTCCTTGTCCACTGTAATATTTCCATGCATCACTTTTTGCAAACTTACAACATTACCATGCTTCATCCTTCTACTACCCATCATATAATTCAAAGCATAAAATATATTGTCCCACCAATATAATTCATCAAAATCAGAACTAACAATTAAAATAATACCTTATCCTTCATCAAAACAAATGTATTTGTTTGCCTCTTTTACTGTTCCACCTCCTTCCACTATGTCTCCATGAAATTCCACTATTTCAATGCCTTCTAAAAGGCATGATATTGCTGCAACTTGTTTTCCTTCACTCAAAATAGTGTTAGTACTATTATTAAAATACTTAATTTCCTCATTATATGACAAGGAATCATGACCACTAATAAAAAAAAATCACCTCCATTATTCTCAAACAAGTATTCTTTAGAAAACTCTTCATTAGCCTTCACACTCAACTCTTCCAATTCAAATCTATCAAAAGAAAATATTGCTGCAACAAACTTATCTAATCCTTCACTCTCTTTCTCATCAAGGGAAATAATAAAATCATATTTTACCCTACCCTTTCCTACTACCTTCTTTCCAATTGAGATCTCTTCTTCAATTTGAGTCAACAATTCACCTTTCTCATCTTCTTCATGGTTAGTGTCAACAAAGCTAACATATTCATGATTCATACCATCTAAGAGTATGATTTCATCAACCAAACAAGACCTAGCATTGATGAAAACCTTACCTGTTTCTTCTTTCAATGGCTTGAATTTGTGTTTCACTCCATCCTTCATCAATTTGTACGTGTTGGCATAACCATCATGCATTGCCTTCCTATCAAATTGCCAAGGCCTCCCTAACAAAATATGACACACATTCATAGGAATAATATCACTTAAAATTTCATCTCTATAACCTCCTATATTAATATTTACCAAGCTTAGTCGACTAATCAGACTTTCCTATCATTTTGTAGCCATGCTATCCTATACGAATGCCAATGCCCTCTCTCTAGCTTTAATTTTCTCACCATCTCTTCAGAAACAAGATTGTTTGTGCTACCTCCATCTATAATGACATTACATACCTTGTTCTAGCACTTGTATCTTGTTCTAAATAAAATTTTTCTTGGAATTGATTTATCATCTTCATTCAAGAGGGTTCTCCTTTCCATAATTAAAGTTTCACCATCTTCTACCTCTTCAGAATGTGTTGATCCTGCATCTTCTCTATTCATATTTTCTGGTCTATTTTGATTTTCAATCCTTCTTCTTGGTATTTCCTCTTCATGAGGACAACCATATTCCATATTTTCTTCTTCTCCACACTTAAAACAAGTTCCTCAAAAGGTTTATCTTCCAAAACCTCTACCCAATCTTCCTCTTCCTCTTGAATCTTGATCCCTAGGACCATATGGACCATCATGTACCTCTTATTTTTGTTGCTTCCTTGGTCTTCTTATTTATGATTTTTTTAATTATTATCTACCCCATATGATCTTAATTCAATCTCCTCTTCATGGCCTCTTCCTCTTTGTTTATTTTCAAACCTTTTATTCACTCTTTCTTCAATTTTCAAGGCAACTTGGTATGCATCTTCCATAGTTGTAACTCTCAGCAATTCCATCTCCTCTTGTATGCTTGGTCTCAAACCATTAATATATCTTGCAACCTTCTTCTTTTTGGCTTTTGGATGCTTGATTCAAATAAGAATCCTATGGAAATCTTCAGTATACTCCTTCACTGTTTTTGTTCCTTGTCTAATGCCTTGCATCTTCTTGAGTAAGTCTAACTCATAATCTACTGATATGAATTTCCTTTTCATTTTTTCTACCATTTTATCCCATCTCGTAATTTTCTCCTTTCCTTTTCTTCCTCTTTCCAACTAAATTTCTCGCCACTATATTGAAGCAAGACCCTTCAATCTTGTCTTAGCAAATCTGACTCTATCAAGGTCTCCAATTTCTTCAAACTCAAAATAATCTTCCATATCATTTATCCAATCTATAATTTCATCTAGATTCAAGCTTCCATTGAAGGTAGGAACATCAATATTTAGACTCTTTCCCATTTTTGACAAAGCTCTCAACAATGGGTCATTTGCAACTATTACACTTTCTTCTCTATCTTCATTTGTTAGGCTTGCATTCTCTAAAGCTTTTTCCTCATCACTCTCTAGTTCCCTTCTCCATGAAAAACCTCTTCTTATTTATTCTTGAAGTGATTTTACTTGTCTTCTCAAAGCTCTAAAATCATCATCATGGAAAAAAATTTCCATTCTTCCTCTTTGTCTGCCTCTACCATGATGAGCTCCTCTCCCATCCATTTTCTCCAATACCCACAAGCTCAGTCTTGATGTATCTACTTCTCTTTGGTGGTCTATTAAAAAATCAAGATATTAATGCTCTGATACCACTAATTTAGAAAGGATTTGATAATCTCAAATACCTCTCTAATATTCACACAGCAATAACTCAAATAGGATAAGGAAATTACAAAATTAAACACTATAAATTGTTTGCACATGAAATCATTCAATTTCTCTATTAAGGGAAAAATAATTACAAATTATTTTCAGTCTCAATAGCTTGATAAATAGAAAATACAACCCTCACAAACTTATGATATGAAAAATAAAAACATTCAAATACCAACAATCCTCAACTATGTGTGTTCTTGCAAATTGTTTCACTTCCCAGCTCTTCAACTTCACTTGCAACTTCTATGGATTCAACCTATTGATATGGAAGCATAGAGGACTATTTTAAATCATTCCCAACCTGAAACAAAAACCAAAATTTTTCTCTCAAGGAATGTTATGCCCTTTTCCTGTATCCTTCAATTTCTCTCCAACTTTCCTGTTGAAGAATGGGTTTTTCTTGTTTTACTCCTCCTTGTCATGAAATTAATTTTACTTGCTTTATTTGGGCCTATTTAATATGTAAAAACCCATGTTATTTCTTCGCATAAAATTCCTCAAAAAAAATAATTAAAAAAAATTAAAAACCATTTCTAGAAGCCCACTAAAGATAGGAGTTTTTTTTCAATTTTTTTCTCTCCTTTTTGACTACTAAAAAAGCAGAAAAATCAAAGCAAGTCATGGGCACCCACTTCCCAGTCCCTAATTTTTAGGGATCATTAAAATGTTTTTTAAAGCTCCACATTCAAATCCTAACACCCCAAATTACCTTTCAAATGATTTTAATTTAAATATTTTAAAACTTCTTTTTCATTGCTTTTTCTCGGACCACAAGTCAACTTGACAATGTGCAAATGGAAATTAATTCGTCAAGTTTAATTATTCAAATATATGTCATTTACCACCTTCAATTTTGAATTTCAAACCAAATTTTACTCACCACAAAATTTCAAAATTTTGCAACAAAAATTTAAAACTCTACTTGATACAAGATTGCCAATTTGCCATGGATGCTCCTGCATCAAGGGCAAAAATAGGATCCACCCTAATGTGTGGGAAAAAGAGATGGATCACTTATTTTTCAAGGCCCTAAACACCTCAAATTATGTAAAATATGATGCTAATAACAACCAAAAATGCAACCAGAACTGTTATAGCAACTATGGGGGATATTTTTAGAGCATAAAAAAGTTGTGTACCTGGCCAAAAAGTTGTTGTTTTTGAACTATGGAGGACTCATTCACCTTCAATGGTGAATGGGTCCTTCTAGGGTTTCAAAAAATAATTTTAGGATCTTGTACCTTGATGTCTACACTCTTGAAATCACGGTTATCAAGTTCTAGAAGCCTATAGTTAATTTTGTAGAACTCTTTCCATGATCTCTCACTTTGAATGACAACTTTTGCAACTTTGACAACTTTGCTCCAAATCTTGCTCAACTTGATCTTCAACATGTAAATGTATGAAAACACACTCAAGGGAAATAAAACTTGTTGATTTGTTAGTGAATGGTGTTTTTCCTCAGTCAAACCCCTTGTAGGTAATTAAACCAAATGATGGAATAAGGAAATGAAGCATGAAAGTGCAATAATATAGATGATATCACCTTGGATTATGTCTTATGAAACAAATCTACATACTAACATGTAGTGGCCATGAAGAATGCATATTTTGGATGTAGGATGATGCTTGTATATTGATCCTCAACACAACATGCACTTCTTAGCACAAAAACATGAATGCATTAAACTATTGACATGATGATGTGATCTTGAATTGTTGCCATAAACACTTGAAATTTGTCTTGAAATTCCTTATGAATGCTTTTTTAATGCTCTAATTCTTGATCACTTGAATTCTTGAATGTTAGAATGAATTTCTAGGAGAAAATTTTGAATTAAAACCTTATTTATACTAAATTAGGATATTAACCCTAAAATTCAAAGAACTAAGGCCAACACCAAATCTAGAAAGAAAGATAATTAAATTCCCACCATAATGAAATTCAAAAATTAGGGTCTCATTAAAGGAGATCCCATTTGCCACCAAAGGTGAATGGGTCCTAGCTAAGTTTCCAGGACCATGCTTTGGGGAGCTAAAAGAAGGCCAAAAACCCATTCCAAATCAATTGAGAAAGGGGGGTTTTGTCTCAACTTACTAGGACCAAAATTTTCCCAATGAAATAATTGGATATTTAATTTATAATTGTTAGGAAAGATCCTTAGGTGGTGTTAAAATAAATGCCTAAAAAGGGGGTTAATAACTCCACTTAATCACAATGAATTAGGACCACCTAGATAAATGTGAAAGTGCTTTAAAACACTTTACAACACTTAAACAAGGTACAAATTATGCTTATTTTATTTAGGAAGGGGACCAAAAGGTTTAATTAAGAAAATAAGTCTTAGAAAAGTGTGAAAGTGTTTTACAACACTTTACAACACCCTTGCAAAGGACCAATTAAGGCATGATTTAGTTAAATAAAGGTCCTAAAATGATTTGAATGTGTACAAGACATTACAACACCACTCCAAGACACCATTAGTTCATTTTTAAGGTCAATTATCAGATTAAGGAAGAAAAATGCAACTTTTTCCATTACTACAATAACTATAGTAAATTTCAATACATTTCTATGTTGAGAGCTACTCTAGTGTGATTTAGGGGCATTATATTGAACTTTCCCATAGAAATCATTCTCGATGCATGATTTAAAATTCAATTTTTCCACTAATTTTGTTTAGATTCATTCAACTTATCACCATTTGCATTTGTGCTCAACCAAAGGGAGAGTGTGAAAGGTGGTAATTTTAAACTCTACTTGGTTCATTTCCTTTTATGAAAGAAAATAATTTTATCACTCAAATTGAATATTTGGGTTGGAGTTGAGGATTGAAGCTCATATTTCATGTGATTGGTATTAACTCGCCTTATTTTTGGCACTCCAAAGAGCTTGTAAAATATTTTTGGTGGATTTTTGTAAAGAAGTGGTATGAGGAAGGAGAGGAAGAGAAGGGTATACATATAAAAATAAAATTGCAAGGGAGGTGTGTAGGAATATGGTAGAAATATATAGGGATAACACCATTCCATATAGTTGGCTTATTTGTCTTTATACTATAGGGACATCCAATAGAGCATAAAAAATTAGTGAGTGAGAGGGAGAAGAAGGTTTTGTAGTTTAATGATTCCACAATCAAGGTAATATGGAGGATAAGGTAGATTATATTTGATAGGTAGAGACAGAAGATATTATTTTGATTACTACAAGTTACACATAAAATAAGGAAAAAAACATATATAGACATAGATTAGAAGGAGAGATAAGATCTTGTACTATAAGGGTCAATCAATTTGCATAAGAGACTACCTGAATCTATATGAGAGAATATGGATTAAAAGGAAAATAAAGATGATTTTTGGTGAGGAGGAACATGGAGGAAAGGAGGACAACAAGAAACAATTTTTGGGAGATACAAATAACAAGAGAGACACATGTTAATGAGCTCAAGTGAATATCCAAACTATGAGATGCATTACATATCAAGAATAATATCAATGTTTTGATATAAAAATAGGAAGGCTTAATCTCTTCCTTTTGTATAGTAACTAGTTAATGTGAAATATTTGAAAATTTGTATTCTTATCTATATTAATTAAAGAATGGTTATTTATTGGCCACATGATCTTTAAAATTGTATATAATTATCTATTCATGGTTTAAGCTTCCATTACGTTGTTAAATTATTATTTTCTTATTTATTTTGGAGGTTTATTTCTTGTTTTGTGTGTTGGGTAGGTTAATATGTGTATGTGTATGTGCTATTCCTCTTGAAAAAATATGGTAAAGTTTGTAATATAATTTAAATATATATCACATGGTGTAGAACTATAAATATTATCTTGAGGGGATGCAATACTACTTACAATAGCATTAATATCCTACTCCACATGGTTGTGAGGATTAGTAATGAGAGTTTGATTTTTGTAAGTAGAAGACAACACCATCATAATGAGTATGTTTTCCTATTAAATAGTTGATCAACATATCATTTTTAAGCATTGATAAAGAACTGGTGTTCGAGAGATCCCACAAAACTGGTTTACAATTCTGTTTAGGAAGCAAAATTGTAAAAAACACCCCCATGAATTTTTTTGGGTTTTGGGGGGTTCAAACGAACTTAGGGTCCAAACAAACCCAATAAGGTTTTTCTCAAACCCCCCTTTGAGTGAACCCTATTAAATGTTGGGTCCCACATATTTCACATTTCTTGAAATAAAAAAACAAAGAGAAACTTTGTAGAAAGGTGGGTTCGCTCGAACCAAGGTTCACTTGAACTAGAGTTTGCTCGAACTAGAGTTCAAATGAACCTAGGTTTGAGCAAACCTCCAAGGGGGCTTCACTCAAACCTAGGTTCATTTGAACCCCCCTTTTCCCCCCTTCTCCCCTTTTGGCACCAAAAATTTGTAGAATTTTTCCCTTCAAAGCTCAAATTGAGGATGAAAATGGAGGAGACTTCACATACCCAACTAGATGATGGTATTCCTCAGAATGAGCTATCCATAAAATATAATTTTAATATTTTTTGGTTTTATTATGTTTTTTTTTTAGTTTGATTAAACATAGATTTTTCACTGAAAATCAAGCTCTTTGTTCTACACATGTCCAAAAAAATAGCAGATTATCAAAATAAATTCTAAAAAATATGTGTAGGCTAGGTATTGATGTCCTTGATCCAGTAAAATAAAAATTGGATTTCGATACATAAATTTTTTTTTATGTTGTATACGGTCCTCCTATGTCTGAATTGTAATTGGTTTGACTTTGAAACTTGATTAAGGAAAAAAAAATCAATAAAACACTATGAAACCAAATGAAAGGGTTAGATATCATAGTTAAAAATCTAAATTCCTCATGCTTTATCCGCTATAGGTGCCTGAAATTGAAGATTTAGTTAGAAAAAATAAGTTTAGTGTCCAGTTTGGCCAAAAATTGTAAACCAATACTGTGGGATCACCCATACTTCATGATAAATCTTGAATCCTTTTGAGATAGATTGCATTTTTTGTGGCACATCCTATATTATGGTATGATGTGTCTATTTTGAAGCAATGGTTAAGGGATAATGATGTTCTAGAAATTATATACCTGACTAGGCAATCCTTAAAGTAAACATACCTCCACAAAATAAACTTTTATAATAGTCAAGGATGTAACATTTTTTATGTGTAAGCTATTTTTACTCAATAATCCTACTCATAATTCATCATGGGTTCTCTTGCTACACATAATTTTATAAAATGAGGATCCCCTAAGTATAGCGACTTGCTTTTGCAACACAAAATCAATACTTTTCAATGACTTAGGTTGTGGATATTTTTTTATGGCTTCATATAGATCATTGATTGTATTTGTTCCATCATGTTATTCCCTCCTCTATTATAAAATTAGGGACCTCACTCTCAAATGTTAGTGCATGTAATTTTTAGGGAACCCCATGATAATAGGTAAGAAAGTGAGATTGTTGTAGTTAGTGAGGTTTTTTATATTGTAGTGTGAAAAAATTCATAAGAAGCCCATGAAAATTATTAACCAAGTACTAGTAAAGGAGATAAGAGCCAACAAGACAAAAAAATTGTGGATCTATTAGAATCATACTCTCATAGTGGTAGAAATTATATTGATCATTCCTCATGTTTTACCAAAGTATGTGCTCCCCAAAATAATTAAGTATGAAATTTAATTTCAATTATCTAATTCTTTTGCATCAATTTTTAAGTTGGAGAAAAATAGGAAGAATCCTTTCCACTCCCCTCAAACTCACTGGTGAAACATATAGTTTTATGTCAATAACTAAAATTGGTGATAGTATTAATTCATTTAGATTTTACCAAGCACCTTATAAGTGTTATAATCAAGAGGGTGGAATTAGGTAGTTCCATGTGTGTATAAAATGGTTAAGATCATCATGTATGAACATGATGAGAATCCAATAATTATAAATAAAATAAATATGGTTTATATGATGAGTAGGGATGATGGGTTGATTTTTATGGAGAAGTATCCTCACTCTACTAATCCTATTGAGATAAAGAAATTAATTGATGAGTTGGATGACAAGCTAGCTCTTGAAGATAATTAGAGGTATACAAAAGAATATATGGATTATAAGCCCTTTCTAGCCTTGTAATTCAATGATAGGTCACATAAGGGATATGAGGAAGAATATGATTGTTATGAGATCCTAGTAGGTCAAGGAGAAGATGCAATTAGATAAGATTATTCAAGCATTATGTTATCCCACAATACTCCTTAGAGGTTATAAAATTGGATGATCCTATGTTAAGTGTTCTTGAACTAATGATGAAATTGAGTAAAGTAGGCATATTCCTATTGCTTAAAGAGTTATTGTAAGTTGTGTTATTGCCCATCTTCTAGTGGATGCTAATTTTTATTTTGAATTAGTAAATTAATTAAGATTTTTAAAATGTTAATAATATTCTTATTTCAGCTATCCAAGTTAGTAGGAAAATTTCATTTGATAATTATTGCTACAAGTATTTTCTCAAATATGATAATTAGTCATATTTATATGTCTAAGAGTGACACAAGTTATGATGTATATTGGTGGCAGTCTTCCTATTTTAAATGTATTAGGTGGACCTATGAGTTTATTTGTTAATATGATAAGTGTTCCAATATTTATGGTTGATACCAAAAAGATTATTATCATCAATGGTATAAAATATAAGGTTTGTTTCAAATATTTTATGTCAATTTCTATTCCCACTATATCTACCCTTATTTCTCTAGATGATATTCAAGGTGAAGTATCCATGATTAATTTTTAAGTCCATCCTAATATTTCACAAGATATTACATGACATAATTCTATAATCATACTCTTCCTTCCATATATGTATTGACTACATCTAAATATAAAACACCTCTCTCTATCACTAGCATTCAAACAACCCTTAGAAATCCTTTAGAGGAGATAATGACTCTAGGGGAATTAAATAAAAAATAAAAAATAAAATTGAATTAATAATTGACAATACAAAAAAAATTTACATGAAGTTAGAAGATATATTCATAAAGGTCATAAATGATAAAAGCATCAAGAAGGTGAAAATATATCACTCAATAGGAAAAATGGTCACTTAAAGAAAGAATTGTTTTTAGTTTCTAAGAAACAAAAGGGTCTTAAAGAAAGACATTTAATGATTAAAGTGATGTCAAGTGTGGTTGTTGATAAAATTCAGCATTTAATCAAAGAAAATAAGAATTCAAAGATAAGAACAATAATCAAAGTGCTTGAGGAATTTATTAGTGACATCAAATACAAATTAAATCAAGTGTATCAAAAGTTAATATTGGCTAAACAAAACTAACTATATTTTGGTAATGTATTGGAGAATCTTATAGAGAAGTGAAGATTTAGTTAAAAAAAATAGGTGAATAATGTCCAATTTGACCAAAAATTGTAAACCAATATTGTGGGATCACCCAAAAAGATCTTCGAAAAGGCTGAGCTTATTAAGAAAGTGAAAGCTAATAGTAGACCAAGGAATGTCAATGAAATGAAAATTGTAGAGCTACACTTTTCTATAAAAATTCTTAGAGATGTTGACAAAAGAAATTGAAAACCAGTAAAGAACATTTAGCTACAACAAAAACAATTAAATAATAAATTCTCAAAGATACATTTGTTGAATGAAATGGATGAGCAGGTTACACAAGAAATATTTGATATCATTGTAGTTGACTTCAAGAAAGTATTTTTTAAGAATATGAAATCACTTGCAAGAGAAGATGGAAATTCTATCACAAAATTCATGTTGTAGATTGGAGACAAATTAGAGAGGATGTAAAACATAGTACTCATTTCCAAGGAATTGATGAAACGTGTTTTTTTATAGATAAAGAAGTCAAGGAAAACATGAAAGTAATGAAGAAAATATTCTGGTTGATTTCCTAGCCTATAAAGTTCACTAGTTTACTAAATCTCTAAAATGTCTCACAAACATTTTGGGGTATCCATGGGATCATGTGCACTTTGAATTCCTACAAGAATGGTATGGTTATGTTAATTGTTTTATGTATTTAATATTTGTATTTCAAATACTTTGATGGATTTAATTATCCATGTTTAACTTGTTTCAAAAGAATTTACTTTTATAAGCTCTAGTTTTTAAATTAATAGATGCTTAGAAATACTTAGAGATAGTTAAAATTTTTTGCAATGGTCAGTGCCTATACATTCTAGTTTGAAATTCAATGATAAATAGATAGGACATCTATTTTCTATATCATTTATTATTTTTTGAGTGAGGAAGATTGAACATAAAGAACTATAAAATTCAAGTATATGTGTCTAATAGTATTACACAATAGATTAATTTAGTGTATAGGTTAAAATAATAAATAATAATAGATTAGTTAGATTGTTAGTCTTAGGAAGTTTTTTTTAAGGTTAGTTCAGTTGGTTTTGAATGGGTAAATAAAGGCTTTATAAATCCATATTGCATCAATGTAATCATTGATTGAATATAGAGATCTCAATGAAATCAATATAGTGACTATTTGTATAATGATGTAATCTATCTTTGGAATCTTGTCACCATTTTAAATATTATATTAGAGAATAAAATACATCTATTGCTATGAAATATCATTGCCATAAGGGAATGAAAGAAGGGTAAATATATAATCTATCATTCATATCTACATGAAATTTATCACTTGTTGAATTTTTTTACAAATATGTGGAATCATGAAAAGTCTATTTTAATCATCATTGGAAGTTGCTAATACATAAAGTTTCCCTTGTCTTTTACAATAGCTTATTTGGTCATTTCCCTTTTCTTTACAATACCTTCTCCAATCCTTAGGATCATGTATTGATAATATTTTTTGTTGCTAGCATTTATTTTAAATGATTCACTAAGCAGAGAATTTCCATGTAATTAGAAAAGTGTGTTGTAATGAAGAATTATGGGCAACTTATGTTGATCAATAATCTTATTGAACTGATATTGAATATAAGTGTGAATTTCCATTTGGTTTATTAAAATATCATTCCTAATCTATTAGCATACTATTTATTACTTTAATTAAATTTATTATTGCTTCCATGATATGATTTATATGTGTAAGAGTTCAACGACTCACATGCAAGTATGATAATAGTTGAGAAATTATTTTATTTGTAAAATCAAATAAGTATACATGGGTAAGGAGTTTAGTAATGCATGATATAGAGGTGTTGGGCAGCCTAATCACATTTGAGAAAATAAATAGGGAGACATAAGTAGTTAAGAGTGGTTTAGTTTGAGAAAGCTATAACTTAGGAGGGTCCATCTTTAACTAAAGTGATAAGATTATTTTTTATGGAAAAATCAATTGCTATTATTAAATTTGAGGGGCATGATTTTCATACATGGAAAATAAAGATGCAATTGCTTCTAATTAAAAAATATTCATGAATATTGTGATTGGAAACAAAATAAAAGGCCACATGATGCAAATGAACCAAAAAAATGGATAGTCAAAGATCACAAAACAATAGTATTTATTGGTCTTGGAAATTATTAGTCGTATATTTTTATCACATTGATGTTTAAAAACATCAAAATAAATTTAGGAAGGTCTTAAAACATTATTTGGGTCTCAGGCTTCTAGTTCTAAGATGTCAATCAAATAAAAAAAATTATCCTAAAGATGAATGAAAATGAAAGTGTTGTTCAACACATCAATACATTTCAATGTCTTCTAAATCAACTTGATAACTTATAAAATCTAAAATTGAAGATGATGATACTAAAGGTATTTAATTGATTATTATACCTTCAAGTTTTGATCATGTTATTTTTACTTAAACAAAATTAATCCTAGTTTGGAAACAATAATTTCTTCCTTGATTGATGGAGAAAGTAGAGTTAACAAAATTCATTTGTTACTAAGGAAACTATTTTTCTTGTCAAGAAGAAGTCTAACATTTTAGCAAGGAAGAATAAAGACTTCAAATGCTAATATTGTCAGAAAAATGGGCATGCCCAAATAAATTACATTCAATGTGCCAAGGATCTTATTGACGGGAAGTTGAAGACTAATAAATCTCTCATTGCAACTAAAAGTGAGATAGAAGATTATGATTTTGCAATACAAAAGGAGGACTCTCTCCATCATGATAGTGAAGAGGAACATCTTTTTTTGGAATTAAGAAGGTAATAATAGAGGTTGGAGGCATCGAAGGTTGGAGGATTTTCCTCATCTTGAGCTAGTTTTTCACTCAAAGATGATACCTAACATGATAAGCACTAGTTTCAATTTATGTCCCTTCATGAGGCAAGGAGGGCTTAGCAATTATTGGCACTAATTGTGGATAGTGTAATTTTAAGATAAAGTGAAATTAGTATATCTATATTGGTTTAATTCCTTTGTAGACCAGAGAAGAGATTTGGTTCTATAGCATTGGAGGAGGGATATTGACACTTTCAAAGGAAAGTGGACTCTCAGAGGAGAGTTATTCTCTCAAATGCAAGAACTAGAGGAGGGATTTTGACACACTTAGAGAAGCGATGGACTCTCAGAGGAGAGTTGTCTTGTCATTGTGCATGGAGGATGGGATACTATCATCTCATATGGTACAAAGGATTTGTAGGTTTGAGCTAATGATATTTTGTTTGGTGTGTTTTGGTTGAGTAAGGAGATTTGATGGAGGTGCTTCATCAAGTTTCCAAATGGACTCCTATGTTTAGTTCATGTAATAATTTCAATAATAGAGTAGCCAATCACTTGGATTATGTGTGAGTTCTATGTTGAATCCTACACATTGTTAATGGCGGTTTATGCTCAAGAATTTTTTCTTTCATAATTTATTTGGAGCTCACAATTTAGTAACTAGTTGTTGCATGACGATGGGTACTGTTGCTCTTGATTACATGCTCAATCCATCTGCATGATAAATTTAGAGGCTCTATTTCTGAAACCTTTCTCTTTTGATAATTACTTTGAAAAAATGGTTAAGATAGATAGTTTGTATATAAATAATCATAGTTAATTATCTCATTTAAATATCAAATTTAAAACGCAGACCACATATCATCAAATTCCAAACCTCCAAAGTCATATATTCTATAGATATTCAATCATAACATAATAAGTCCATATAGGGAAGTGAAGGTCGTATCTATGCTTAGGCATCGGCAGTTGTTAGTACCAGTAAGAATTTTCCAACATATAAACATAACTGGCACTGATTGTAGCCTTTTGAAAGAGCAAGCCATCAATCCTTCAATGGAAGAATCTTTTGACAGATAGAAAATCATAAGATACAAAGTTTATGAATCTTGTCGTATGAGAAGCCTCTTGTCATAGTAAGCAGACTTACTAACTTGCATAGTAAGCCGCCTTAAAGCTGTTTAACAATCATAATCTGTTTAGATTTAAATGTAGAAACATGTAAATCATTTGTTGGCAATAGTAATTAGAAGGCTCTAAGCTAAGAGGTAGAAGAAAAACCTGAAAACAAAAATTGACATAGATCTCTGAGATTGAATAAATGAGATGAGCTGCTTTTGCATCTCCCACAAAGCCTCCAAAAAAACCCCAAAGATATTATCTGTGGATATTTTGAAAGCCTTTGAGGGAGAGTTAACAGTAGTTCCCTCACACCTCCTCATAATTCATGCACCTCCATATTAAGCTGAAATGATAACACAGAGAGTGTTGTGTGAGATGTTAATTGGGCAGATAAATTTATAGGGATGAGTAACAGAATGTCAACTGAATTATTAACATTTTACTATTGAGACCTCATAGTTCAATTCCACCAATGGCATTCAAAAAGTCATTATGATTAAAGCCGAAGACAAGCTTATCTGCATAAAATTTCCTCTAGATTGACTGATACCATTTGTTTCCTCGTGTCATTTCACTTCATGCGTGTTACTGTTAGGTCCAATTATAAAAAGTAGATGCCATATAGATAATGATCTACATTCCTTTCACATCAGCAATAGTTTTTCGACATATATTAGCTCATTTGGGAATCATGCCACCAAGATTAAAACAAATAAGTTCTTGACTTTTCACATAAAGTTTTAATTCCAAATTTTTTAAAGTGCCTTGAATAGATATATTGAGAATATAGTGACATAATTTTGACTTTGAAACATTTTCCAGAGATTCTAGATCAGGAAAGGTGATTGACGACTTGTGGGTATCATTGCAGGCATATTTCATAGGAATGTTGTGTAATGAGAAGAAACATGCACCAACAAATACAATACACCTGTCGAACTGCGGTGAAATATATTTTTCTTTTTATCTTGATAAAATTTAGTTGCCTTCCATTTGATGTCGACTAGGATCTCTGATATGAGTTCCTCCACAATTGCATTTTCCTATATTCTGGCCTTATTTTGTCTTATAAATATTGCAGTTTACAGTATTTTCATGTAAGCTAAGCCTTTTATTCTTGCATTATATTCTTTGATATACGGAGGAAGTTGATCTTACCGCAATTGCAGCATTGAATCAAATGTTTTTTATACCATTGAGAAAAGAGGTTAAAGCCAGCTGCCTCCATTATTGCTTGATATTGTCGATGAGGAAGACATGAATTATCACAAGTTTCAACCATATCCGCGGTGTTATATAAAGCTATAATTGATATTTTGCATAAACTGTAGATCTACTACACATACTTAAAGTATAAGTCTCTCTTTAAAAAAAATAACAAGAAATGTTTGCAAATGAATTAAAGGAACTTAAATACACAATGGTATCCAGGTATTTAGATATATGATATTATGTTCAAAAGAATTAAAATATTTTTTAAGAGGTGAAGAAAGAAAAAATTGAATAATAAGATTTTATCTTTTAATTGAGAGGATGAATATTCTTAATCTTTTCAGCAATTTGTTGGTTTTGAGTTCTGATTATAGGTGTATGAATAATCAACCACTTTCAATTTAGTGTCAAAAATTGAGGGGTATTTGTTTTGCCAAAGTCACTCATGACATGATGAGATCTCATCGCTTAAAGCATAACATGCCTTGATTTCAACAATACTTGATTTTTCAAAACCCTCCTTTACCCTTATAAAAAACAAGACTTGATCTTTGGTGGATTCTCTAAGAATCATTCAACTTCACGAGTAAACCAATGACCACTTGAATTTTATTACAATATAGAAAAACATATAAAAAGTTGTGTATATAATTTATGCTATAAATATTTTATATCAATATTATTTCTTGAAACAATATTTCTTTGAAGATTATATATATATATTTGTATTTTGTTGAGCTAAAGAGAACTAATATTTTATAACATTTTGGGAAGACACTTGGAATGGTTATAAGCCTCTAGCTAACATATAGGCCCTAAAAAAAGGTGACTCTTCCTCCAACAAAATTGGGTTCTAAAGTGAAGGAGAAACTCATGCTCATCTAAGGTAAGGACTTTCTCCTGGATCACCCTTAATAAGAGAATCTTAACAAGTACGAGGTTAGAAAAACTGGGCATTTCCCCCACCTTCAATTATGTTTTATGTGGATTTTTTTAGGAATATATTGATCACCTTCTTTTAAATTGCAATTTTAGCTACAATTGTTGGATGTGGCTTTATGAAAAATTAAACCTAGCAGGTCCTCTACCAAAACTTCTACTCCAATATTTCTAGTCTTGGCCAATCCTACATAGATTCTACATATTCAACTTGTATCTAGGAGGTAATGCCATACTTAATCATCTGACACCTTTGGCTAGAGCAAAACTATAAAGTCTTTAATTATTCCATCTCTAGCATTGAAAAACATAATTTTCAAAATAGAAAGAGCTATCTCTAAAACTATCATGGATATAATTTTCAAGCATCCATCTATAGACAAGAAATACTCTAGTTGGGATGATTCTATCCTAAATACTTGGCAACACCCCAAACCTCGTCTATCACATTGGTCTTCTAATCATGTATTGGTAAAAATTGATAAAAAAAACTAGTTAAATGGAAGCCTCCTACTTCCTCCATGATCAAAATATTTTTTTATGGTACTTTTTGAGGCAATCTACAAATTTTAAGTGTAGTGGAAATACTAAGGAATAATCTTGGTCAATTTTTAGTTGCACAATGCAGAAAACTCCAAAGGAGCTCTAATAATGAAGCAAAAATCAAAACTCTTATTTTAAGACTCAAACTACTAGTTAAAACAAATTCTAAAAGCATTGAGAGCATTCAATTGTCATAAATTATCTCAAACAAACCAAAATAAATAAATAGAAACTAAAATACATCATGGTCTAGGTCAAACTTCTTTTATCAAAATTGGAGTACCAAAATGTGTCTATTATTACAAAGAATCCAATACTCTAACGAATGATCTTGCAAACCAAGCAATCGATTCATAGGAAGGGTAACAATAATATGATGAGACCTTAATAAAATTTCCAATAGTAAAGGAGTTTAGGGGGTGGTCTTTCTCTCCCCTAATGGCTTGGTGCCTCAATTGATTTATCAAGTTATAACTAAAGCAACAAATCTCCATGTCAATCTTGCTATCAATTAATTGGAGAAATTATTAGTAATTATATCTTCCTTAGCTCTCAAGTATATTTTCCTTGCTAAGAAATCATGTATAGAATTTCACAAGAACACAATTAGATCCTAATATCTCCATTCATGGACATATTAGATTAGCTTCTTATTCCAAACTTGGAAAATTTGGCATTGGGTGAAAGCATTATATTCTTCATGTCAAAACTACCAATATTTATTCTCTCCCTTGATCCTTTTTCTCTCAGTTGGGACTATTTTAGTTGATGTAATTGTATTCAGCCATGATTGTAAGGATGGATCCTTCCTTCCCTTAGGCTCTCCCCAACGACATCATTTTTAATTGTCTATATTTCTTAAGGGACATGAATTCAAAATAGCTTGATTGTGAATTAATTTGACACAAATATCCTTGCGGTGGGAAATACTAATATTTCCCCATCTAGAGCCCTTTGTGTGCACATCTTCTTGGCCTTTGATACTAGTGTTGGGTGTGTGGTTGTGGTGAAAAATAAACAAAATAGAATATTCTACCATAGAAGTTGGAGCCCCCTTATTATGGAGATATGATTGTATGAGCTACTCTCTCGTGTTTTCTCCTTCAACTATTTTATCATGGATTCAATTCTACATTTGATCATGGGAATTTAGTTTAAAAAGTTCTACTCTAAGGTGGCCATAATGTTTCTCTCAAAAATCATGGATGTTGTGCAAATAAATAATTTTGTTGAGGTGGTTGGTTTTTGATACACTCAAGAGTATCTTCTTCTAGTTGGAAAGTTGAGGGTTTCCTTGGTAGAATATGAATTTATGATGGGCTTCACTCTTATTACTAGCCCAATTTCCCATCTCCAACTTTTTGATGTCTCAACTATGGCCTACATGTTTTATGTGGTTTGAGAAACTATGTTCTGTTGTCCAAGTTTGATATTTGACTCTCATAGCCAATTATATCCTATAAAACAAGGGTATTCCTTCCACAATATATTTACAATAATTCTAAAATATATGATATTATTCATATAATAAATGCAACCTTCAAAAGCTTACAATTACATGAAAACCTCTTAATTATATAAAAAATAGGTGATTTGAGAAGGTAGTTATGGATTCTAATCTCCTTGCATGTTTATTTGACATGTGTCCCTAAAGTGTCATGGGTATAGGACAAGTGTGATAAAAGTGTCATGTGCACATTAGTTAGGTATCTCAAAATGCAATTACATCTACCTCAACTACATGAAGTGCAAAAAAATATCCACTAAGTTAGGATTTAATTCACATGAGTAGGACTTTGACTAGAATATCTAAAAGCTAACTAGTTTGACAATTTCCTTATTTACATCAACACCCCCCTTAAGTGCAAATTAGGGATAAGGGTATGTGCAAGATCATGATGGGCCAAAAAGTGGTGATATGAAAAAAGTAGTGTTTCGCATTCGCCAAAAAATGTGAAAATCTCGAGGTGACATTTTTTTGGGTTGGGTGTCAGTACATTGCTCCAAAGCAATTCCCAAGCTAAAGTGGTGCAAATCAGATATCTGATAAAAATCGGATATCCGATTTGTGTCAGGTGATATATACCCAATCATGGCCATTTAAAACCATTTAAAACCTTTTAAACCTTTCAAGCCATAGTGACAGTGACGTGAGGTGTATCCGATGTCAGATTTGAGTAGATATCCAATTTGTGAGGTAAGTTTTTGGGATTTTTTTGTTTTAATCAATTTTTTTAGTTTTGTATAATTTTAACTAGTTTTTTAAGGAATTTTTTTAAAAACTAGGGTTTTTTATGGATTTTTATTGAAAACTAGGTTTTTTATGGATTTTTATTAAAAAATAGGGTTTTTTACAATAATTTCATTTATATTGTGTAATTTTAGTTAGATTAATTAGTTTTGAACTTCAATCAGGTATTATGGCTGAGAATCAAAACCCACAAATGCCAAACTCTCCACCACCTCCGCACCCATCAATTAAAGAGTTAATTGGTAAAAAATTGGAGCAATTGAGGGGCATTTGTGATGTTTATAAGACAATCCCTCGATTATCCTAGATGACAAATACATTAAAAGAAATAATAAAAAATATAGAAACCCTCTCCACCCAACATAATGTTATTCTTTTGTGGTGAGAAACCATGAGGGAATATTACTCTTATGAATAGGTGAAAGATCTTGAAATAACGAAATCCCAAATAGCCTATTTATTTGTTAACCCCTGCACCATTCTACCAGTTAATGTTAATAAACCAAAACTTTCTATAAAATGGTGCACGAAAAAGGACATTGTATATAACTTTTGGGATCATTGGTGGATAGTTTTTGATAAACCACCCAACAACAATATTGATGTGCCATTTTACTTTATTAAAAAATTATACGTTGAGTTTGTGTTAGGGCATCATCTCAATTGCTTTGACATTAAACCCTTCTAGGGCATCGATGGAGGTATGCCCCAGGATAGACTAGGGGAAGTTAGAGTAGTCCAGGGCCCATATGTTCCCCCTCCTCCCCTTCCTCAACCACCTCTAGTACATCATCCAACTATTATCGAGCATGTAGCCACACAAACTATTCAGGCTATTCACTCTTTGAGTAATCTTTTGGTTTCCCATACTACTATAGTAGCTCAACCACATGTCAGTGATGTTGGCGATGGATCGAGTGTTGTTGCATCATCCTCCTCAAGTCCACATATATGTGTGCCACATAATTCCACTATGTGCCACCATATATGCTTGGGTCCTCTTGTACAACCCACTGAGCATCCCTTGGACACTTCTAATTATGACTTCCATGATGTGGATGTTATAGGAGATCAGACAAAGGAGATTGCAACACACCCTATAGATTCCTCTCTTGCTAGAGAGGGGGATGTTGGAATAGTTACATAGGTAAGATTTAAGTTGTAAATTCATAACTTGCATTTATTTTTAAATGAATATTAATAAGAGATAGTATCAAGTACTAATATTTATTTACGTGGTCTATTTAACAGTTGATGTCTAAGGAGGAGCTTACACAGGTTACTGATAGCACCCTTAGGGCCATTTCATTTGGCCTCGACATGCGCATGGTATATATTTTCGTACTCACTTATTTATATATTTTTATTATATACTTGCTTGTCATTTGAATTGTCATTAATGAAATTATATATTAACTTATATGTTTAGCTTATTTTTCTCTTGTAGGAAACACCTAGTGCGAGTGAGGTGCAGTGTTGTCCAGACTATGGAGGTGAAATGGTAGATAAGGGAAAGGTAATTGAACTCAAATTCGATTGAATTGAGATTTTTAAGATCTTATAGTGATTATACATACATCGAGACATAGATTGGTAGTTTCATATACTTGTCATTTTTATGTACAGGGGGTTATAAGCTACACATTCTTGTTGAAAAGTGTCACAATGCCTAAAGGAGTAGGTGTTGAAACACCTCAAGGAGGAGGTGTAGAAACACCTAAAGGAGTTCAAGAAAAAGAGATGCCTAAAGAGGTATGTGTTTATTTTATTTTTTGTTTGGTAAATATGTTCCTATTACCGACAATTGTGTGCTAACTTGTATCAATTTTATGTTTTTTTTCACATATATATATTGACATTTCAAAAGTTGGTTTGATTGGTTCTTTGAGAGGGGCATATTCGAGGACTCATGACCCTTTGAAGAGATGTATATATAAGGTAATCAAGATTTTAATTTTAGAGTTCAATTATAATTCAATTTATATTGATTTTAATGTTAATTATTTGATTTTAAATTATATAATATAACTAATCTCAATTATGGTTTGATTTTTCCTTGTTCAACTACCTTTAGAGCCAAAAAGTGTTTCAAAGAGGCTCCATTTTGATGATCCACCAGTAGTTTAGGATCTGAGATAGATATTTTGGCATGTATACTTTGAATAGATATCAAGATCGCATATGCCACATTTTGTAAAACTTTGTTTGAGTTGGCGTTGATGCCATTTTTGTATATGGACATACACTTGATTATTGGATAATTTGATATATAGAAGTTGAGAATCGAAATAATTTGTTCCTCATGTGCATGTTTAAACTCTTCAAAAATTTAATCTTGAGCAATGGTTAAATATCAATGTACAATAGCATAAAAATAATGGTTATATTATATAGTTCACAATAAAAAATAATGAATAATGGTTAAATTATATCATATATTGCTTAGTTATATTATGGTTATATTATATAGTTTAAACAACTTTGAAGAAAATAACAATGGTATTTAGTTTAACATTTTACAACCTTGAAACCACTTCAAACATTCTCTATTTAGCCTGCACAAGCTTAAGAATCCTTCAAATTATGTTGCCCCCAAACTTTACCCACTTTTACACTCTAAAACCTCACTTTTGCATTCAAAAACCCTATTTTCTCAACTAAGGATTCATGCCCAAACATACAAATGACCTCCCCTTCCTTTGCAAACCTTCTATCTCATCAAACTTCACATGCTCACACTATTTCCAACCTATTCCAACTTGTTCTCAAACAATTTCTTCTTTTCACCACTTCTAGCCTTGCTTTTAAGGCCTAAAACTATATGTTTTCACTAGGGCAGTGTGGGAAACCTCTTGAAATAACTTTGCCAACACTAAATTCTTCCTCCTACACCTACACCTACTCCAACTAGTCCCACTCCATTGAGATACAAGTACAATAGGTGGAATGGCCTTTTTCATCATATTACCCTCCCAAACCCTTGATTGAGCAAATACAGACCTGTTTACAAAAAACTACCTCTAAGTTGCTTGAAACTCAAAGTAATTCCACAAGAATGGATTCAAATCAAAGTTAATACAGTCCTACATCTGATCCAATCACTATTCAAAAAAGATATGCCTGCATGGATTCATACAAAGCCTTGAATCCTCATAAAACAATGTAAAAATCATAAAATTATTGATCATTTGGAGTCATATTGGAAGTTTGTGGGTCGTTTGGGAAAAAGATGTAAATAAATGTCAAATGTTGTCAATGTTGTTAATGACAACTTTTCAATTGTAATGAATTTTTTTTGAAATGTTGTTAAAAGTTAGATGGAGTTTAGTTGGAGGCTAAAAAATACTTGTAAGGGCATAAATAAATCTTGTAAACATGACCTCAAGGTTGGAGAAGTTGAAAATAAGAATTTGAATCTTTGAGGGAGAAGATTTTTGTGTTTTTCCAACATCATGTGTTGTTCTTTTTCTTTTGTATGGTTTATACAACCTTATTACTATTTTAACATGTGTGGTATGGTTAGATAATTGAGTTAGCTTTCAAATGCCTTTGGTTTGGTCAAACCTTATGGAGATTTGAATAAGTTATGGTAATTATACCACTCGCAACTTGGAAGTTTTTTTTTGCAACTTTTGTTCTACAACTCGTACAACCAAATCGAGTATTCCAACACATCCAAATGGGTATGTTTAGGTTAGGTATGGTCCCCTTTCGCACCCAAATAGGCCAAAGCAGTTCGAGCTTCATTCAACTGGTGAGATCCCTTAAGAGTCCAAAGTGCAAAAGGGTAGCAATCTTTGATGGGATGTTACTCGGAAATCGTGATGCCTACAAATTTTTTGTCTGAGGCTATGAGATCATGTTGGGACCCTCTACAATAAACTCTCATTTTTTTCTATCTTGTAGGCATTTTCCTGTGGTAACGAGTTCTTAGTTGATGGAAAAGTTGTCAAATGAAGCAGTGTAAAGTTGCAAAGTGGTGCAACTTTCATTCTGCAACTCATACGACCAAACAGACTATTCCAACACACCAGATGGGTATTTTTACACTAGGGATGGTCCTCTTTTGCACCAAATATGCCAAATCACTCTGAGCTACATTGGATCGACGATTTCCCTTAAGAGTCCAAAGTGCTAAAAGGAAACAATCTTTGAAGGCCTATTTCTTAGAAACTGTGATGCTTACAGAATCTCCATTTGAGGCTATGGGACCATGTTAGGACCCTCTACAATAACCTCTCTCATTTTTTTCTATCTGGTAGGTGTTTTCCCGTGGTGACGAGTTTTCAGTTGAGGGAAAAGTTGTCAAATGCAAGCAGTGTAAAGTTGCAAAGTGGTGCAACTTTTGTTTTGCAACTCATATGACCAAATGAACTGTTCCAACATGTCTAGATGGGTATGTTTACACTAGGGATGGTCATCTTTTGCACCCAAATACGTTGAATCACTCTAAGCTACATTGGACCGACAATTTCCCTTAAGAGTCCAAAGTGCTGAAAGGAAACAATCTTTGAAGGGTTATTTCTCAAAAAAATTGATGCTTACAGACTCTCCATTTGAGGCTATCGGATCATGTTGGGACCTTCTACAATAAAATCTCTCAATTTTTGTTATCTTAGAGGCATTTTCCCGTGGTGACAAGTTTTCAGTTGAGGGAAAAGTTGTCAAATGCAACTAGTGTAAAGTTGCAAAATGATGTAACTTTCATTCTGCAACTCGTATGACCAAACAGACAGTTCCAACACATCCGGTGGGTACATTTACACTAGTAATAGTCCTCTTTTGCACCCAAATACACCGAATCACTTTGAACCACATTGGTCCAACGATTTCCCTTAAGAGTCCAAAGTGCTAAAAGGAAGCAATCTTTGAAGAGCTATTTCTCAGAAACAATGACACTTACACACTCTATGTCTGAGGCTATAGGATTATGTTGGGACCCTCTACAATAACCTCTCTCTTTTTTTGCTATCTTGGAGGCATTTTCCCATGGTGACGAGTTTTAAATTAAGGAAAAGTTGTCAAATGCGACCAATGTAAAGTTACAAAGTGGTGCAACTTTCGTTCTGCAACTCGTACGACCAAATGGACTATTCCAACATGTTTGGATGGGTACGTTTACGCTAGGGATGGTCCTATTTTGCACTCAAATACGTTGAATCACTCCAAGCCACATTGGTTCGGTGATTTTCCTTAAGAATCCAAAGTGCTAAAAGGCAACAATATTTGAAGGGTTATTTCTCAAAAACTGTGAGGCTTACAGACTCCCCATCTAAGACTATGGGATCATGTTGGGACCCTCTACAATAATTTCTCTTAGGTTTTGCTATCTCGGAGGCATTTTTCCATCGTGACCAATTTTTATTCTACAACTCGTATGACCAAACGAATTGTTCCAACATGTCTAGATGGGTACATTTACACTAGGTATGGTCCTCTTTTGCACCCAAATATTCTGAAACACTCTGAGCTACATTGGACCGGTGATTTCTCTCAAGAGTCCAAAGTGCTAAAAGGCATCAATCTTTGAAGGGCTATTTCTCAAAAAGTGTGATGCTTACAAACTCTTTGTTTGATGCTATGGGATCATGTCGGGACCCTCTACAATAACCTCTCTCACTTTTTGCTATCTCAGAGGCATTTTCCCATGGTGATGAGTTTTCAGTTGAGGAAAACGTTGTCAAATGCAAGCAATGTAAAGTCTCAAAGTGGTGCAACTTTCATTCTTTAACTCATACAACCAAACAGATTATTCCAACACATACAGATGGGTATTTTTACACTAGTGATGGTCCTCTTTTGCACCCAAATACGTTGAGTCACTATGAGCTACATTGGACCAGTGATTTCCCTTAAGAGTCCAAAGTGCTAAAAGGCAACAATCTTTGAAGGGCTATTTCTTAGAAATTGTGATGCTTACAGACTCTCTGTCTGAGGCTATGAGATCATGTTGGAACCCTCTACAATAATCTCTCTCATCTTTTGCTATCTGTAAGGCATTTTCCCGTGGTGACGAGTTTTTAGTTGAGGAAAAAGTTGTCAAATGCAAGCAGTGCAAAGTTGCAAAGTGGTACGACTTTTGTTCTGCAACTCGTATGACCAAATGGATTGTTCCAACACATTTAGATTGGTACTTTTACGCTAGGGATGGTCTTCTTTTGCACCCAAATATGCCAAAAAACTCAGAGTTACAATGGACCGGAAATTTCCTTTAAGAGTTCAAAGTGCTAAAAGAAAACAATCTTTGAAGGGCTATTTCTCATAAAATGTGAGGCTTACAGACTCTCCGCCTAAGGCTATGGGATCATGTTGGGACCCTCTACAATAACCTCTCTCGGTTTTTTCTATCTCAGAGGTGTGTTCCCGTGGTGATGAGTTTTCAGTTGAGGGAAAAATTGTCAAATGCAAGTAATGTAAAGTTGCAAAGTGGTGCAACTTTCGTTCTGCAACTCGTACGACCAAACAGACTATTCCAACATATCTGGATGGGTACATTTACACTAGGGATGGTCCTCTTTTGCACCCAAATATGTCGAAACACTCTAAGCTACATTGGACCGGTGATTTCCTTTAAGAGTCCAAAGTGTTAAAAGGAAGGAATCTTTGAAGGGTTATTTCTCAAAAAATATGATGACTACAGACTCTTTTTCTAAGGATATGGGATCATGTTAGGATCCTCTACAATAAACTCTCTCAGTTTTTGCTATCTCAGAGGCATTTTCTCTTGGTGACGATTTTTCAATTGAGGGAAAAGTTGTCAAATGCAAGCAGTGTAAAGTTGCAAAGTGGTGCAAATTTCGTTCTACAACTCATACAATGAAACGAACTATTCCAACACATCCAAATGGGTATTTTTGTTCTAGGGATGGTCCTCTTTTTCACCCAAATATGTTGAATCACTCCGAGCTACATTGGACCGATGATTTCGCTAAAGAGTCTAAAGTGTTAAAAGACAACAATCTTTGAAGGGCTATTTCTGAAAAACTATGACGCTTACAGACTCTCTCTCTCTAAGGCTATGGGGTCATGTTGGAACCCTCTAAAATAACCTCTCTCAATTTTTTCTATCTCTAAGGCATTTTCCCGTGGTGACAAGTTTTTAGTTGAGGAAAAAGTTGTCAAATACAAGTAGTGCAAAGTTGCAAAGTGGTGCAAATTTCATTCTGCAACTCATATGACCAAATGGATTGTTCCAACACAATTCCAGATGGGTACTTTTACACTAGGTATGGTCCTCTTTTGCACCCAAATATGTCAAATCACTCTGAGCTACATTGGACCGACGATTTCCCTTAAGAGTCCAAAATGCTAAAAGGAAGCAATCTTTGAAGGACTATTTATCGAAAACCATGATGCCTATAGACTCTCTGTCTAAGGCTATGGAATCATTTTGGGACCCTCTACAATAATCTCTCTCATTTTTTCTATCTCTAAGGCATTTTCCCATGGTGACGAGTATTCAATTGATGGAAAAAGGGTCAGATGGATGCAAAGTAAAGGTGCAAAGGGGTTTAAGGTTCATTTTTTTCCTCGTGAGTAAGTGAAAAAGTGACTCATTTACTCAAATACACTTTAGTCATGAACTACACACATGAATACAAAGTATATGCATTAAAACATGAGGTCATAAAATATACATTAGAATACTCAAATACACTTAAGTCATGAAATACACACATGAATACAAAGTATACGCATTAAAACATCTAAGTTGTAAAGTATACATCAGAATACTCATAAGTGAAAAAGTATACGTGCACAAGTTATAAAGTATACACTTGAATACATGTAAAGTGTACACAATATGCATAATATTATTATTCAATAATTGCTATCAAAAAGAGGGTTTATAAAATGCCACGTAGGTATACAAACAACGATCGTAATACATAGTCATTTCCTAGTGGGGGAAGGAACTAGACCATGCATTTCCTTCATGGTCGGCACAGTCTTCCACAAGAGTAGCATGTTGAAGTTCTGGAGTGACAAACACCTATACAAACCATCAAGGTAGCAGTTAAACTGCATACAATAGAAAAGATGCTTAGAATAACCAATCTATATTATTCTAAATGACCTAATTGATGATGAAATGTTAATGCAAACTATAAAAGATGCTTACAATAACAAATCTATATTATTATAATTTGTCGCATACTTCTCCCAAAGGATCAAAGCTAGCTATTGTTGCAGCAGGTCCATGATCAATTGTGCCAAGAATATCACAATATACTTCAAATGAGAAATCTATATTGTCACAATAGAAAATATGCTTAGACTAACAAATCTATATTATTCTAAACAACCTAAATGATGATGAATTGGTAATGAAAACTATAAAAGATGCTTAAAATAACCAATCTATATTATTCTAAATGACCTAATTCATGATGAAATGGTAATGCAAACTATAAAAGACGCTTACAATAACAAATCTATATTATTTTAATTTGTCACATACCTCTCCCAAAGGATCAAAGCTAGCTATTTTTGCAGCAATTCCATGATCAATCATGTTAGGAATATCACAATATACTTCAAATGAGAAATTTATATTGTCATAATAGAAAATATGCTTATACTAACAAATCTATATTATTCTAAACAATTTGAATGATGATGACTTGGTAATACAAACTATAAAAGATGCTTAGAATAACCAATCTATATTAAATTCTAATCAGACATGGTCCCCTTTCACACATGCAAGGTAGATTAAAAGTACAATAAAAGAATCATATTAATCACATTATAGGATAGTCATATTAATCACAAGAAGGCAAGGAGAACAATATGTGTGACAACCATCAAGAAAATTCAATGCCATATTGACAGCAAAGTGAATCACATTGACAGAGTGCATATTACCTTCTTAGGACAGTCAAGTTGCAATCATTAAATGAGAAGAATTCTCACAAAAAATCATTGCAAGTGTATACAAAATATTAGTATTAAAGACACCTGCATTGCAAGAGTATGCAAAATATCACTATTAAATACACCTGCATTGCAAGAGTATACAAAATATCCATATTAAAGACACCTACATTGTAAGAGTATACAAAATATCACTATTAAAGACACCTGCATTGCAAGAGTGTACAAAAAATCAATATTAAAGACACCTGCATTACAAGAGTATACAAAATATCAGTATTAAATAAATAACACTAATGAACTTAAGCATAATGAACCTAAGCATTATACTTTCCATTCTTGAATATGCTATTCAAGTGTGCCTAAAGGGTCATCTATTTGCTTAAGAGTATCCAATATTGCTTCATGATCAGTATTACTATGTTTCCATAGTTGTTTTATATTTGGTTTGGAATGATGCTTCAACAACTTAACATTTGTTGCTATAACAAGGTGCAAATAAATGAGAATGGTTTTGTTTTTCTCGTAGTCTTCAAATGTAGGTATGCCATTATTTCTAATCATGTATGTTTGCAACCAAGTTCCTACAACCACAACTGAACTTGTAGGATGCATGAACCCATCATAATCTTCCATTGGATGTGTTAGCTTATGCTTTACTCGCACACATCGAGCCAACCAATAGCTTTATCTCTCTTCATTCCCCTACGGTGCAATAAATGAAAAAACATGTCTTGGTTGTAGTAGATCGTAAAGACAGTCGTAACCAACTAAAATTTCCATTGTGTCATTTGTCATGGATATTGTTTGAGATAAATGAGTTAGATACTGTGGAACCCATGTATCCACCCACCCACTCACTTGACTTGCATTGATCCCACTCACACTGAATACAACTCTGACAAAAACAAGCCAACTGTCATGTCCAAATGGTCCATGTGCTTGCATCTAAGCTTCGAAATGAATGCATCTTTGAAGAATCTTTGATTGTATGACAATCCAATATACCTCCCATTGTACCCTCCTCAACCAACCAAAAGAATCTCTGCATTGTTGAATCAAGTGTCCCTCCCTGTGATAATGTTGAACTACACCAATCAACAATAGAATGTGAATCACTAAATTTTTCTCCTAAAATCTTCAATTGCTCCTTAACTAGAGCTCTTTTTACACATGTGTTTGCTCCATCATGCTCCCCTTTCCCATGCCCAGCTTCCAAAAAACTCCAAATATAAGGTACACCCCTCTCTACATGAATTCTACTCAACCAATAAAACATACAAGCATTCTTGAATTGACCTATGCAGTTATTTGACCAAATGAGATGTCGGCCCATTGCTATATCATGCTCCTGCAAGAACTCAAAAAAATCTCAAAACAATGTTGGACATACTCAAACGAGTGAGATCTATCATCACTCATATAAAAATGATACTCTCTGATTATCTTTCGATCAACTTCAGTACTATCAGGCGCATGTCTAAATGTTATGTTGATAAAAATAGCAATCTGAATGGAATTGTAATACTAAGATTGTACCTCATTTTGTGATTGCAATGTGTAGTTTTCTACAAAATCAACCACTAATATAATAGTGCCAATCAAAAAATATTCCTTACACATCCTAAATTATTGAACCAACCACTAAGACTTGTGGCTATGCCTTGCATACTTGTAGAAAATATTGTCCTTAAAATCTGAAATAAAATCAGCGACACTACATTCTTTTGTAACCAGCTCGCATCTAGAACCTTCACCTCCACTTTGCAAAGTATATTTGACTATCTCATATCTCTTTTTCACAATAATATTCTTTCCAAATTCAAGTTTGAAACCCTCATGGAAACATTGAACAAACTTTTACAAGACACCACATTGTGAGAACTTCACATTTAAACAATCATTTCTATAGAGAAGGTAACCATCATCTCTAGAACATAAAAAATAGATCTAGCAAGTTTCCTGATGATTTTAGAAGATGCATTGCACCACACTCCTACAACATTTCATTAGTATGCAAAGTAGAACGGATATAGTATAATAGTTCATGGTACATTGAAAACTAAACATGGTATTTGCAACAAAAAGTATTACGAATTTTAAGAGGCACACAATAAAATGGCTTCAAACCTTCAAAAGTCCTTTGTGAGATTTCCATATTTGGATGTGTTTCAATAAATTTTTTGAACAAAATTGTTTGGCTTGATTCCAAGAAATGTTTAGGATGTGGTGCACGGTGTCAATTTCCAATTCTTAACTTTAAAATATCCTTTGCATTGGCTGATACTCTAGAGTTATCATGCCAAAATTGTTGAATTACCTACTTTACATTATCGGTTAGCTTCTTATCAACACGTGGAAGCCTCCTAACAAAATCCCATGTATCATTTTGAAAAGGATCATCTATTCTTTCTCTTCTTGCAAGTGCTCTATCCAAAGTTTTACGATTTATGTCAAAATCAATACAAGTTTGTCTCATAAAGTGAGCCTTTTTCAATTGATGGTTTACTAGGGTGGTTTTAATGACTCTCTAAGCAGCTCTCTTATCTTTTTCCTTTTTATCTTTTCCAATAGACTTGAGAGAATTAAAAATATTTTTGACAATAATAGAATTTTTTTTGGTCTTCTTGTTCACACAAATCTTCAATTTGGCTAGCAAAGGTCTCATCTTTTGCATCTTTAGCAATTGTACAAAAAGTTGGCATTGCTCGGTCAATGTCTTATTGCTAAAATATTTGTTGAAAAGTTGCATAGCCCACAACCGAACGGTTCATGTTGAACTCTTTCCTTCAAAATTGTTTATAATGTTCTCATCAATTTCAAGTAACCATTTAGGGGTTCTTGAAGGTCTTGAATTTGGAATATGTCTTTCTTCCACACAAGGTTCTTCATTTTTCATGTAATCTAGTGAAACATAATTTAAGGTTGAGGGAGAGAGAGAAAGGGAAAGGGAGAGAGAAAAAGGGAAAGGGAGAGACAGAGGGGGAAGGGAGAGATAGAGACGAAGAGAGTGGAAAAGAGAGAATTGGGAGGGAGAAGGGAGAGGGGCAGAGAGAGAGGGTTGAGGGTAGAGGGTTGATAGTTTAAGTTTGAGGGTAGAGGTTTGACAATATAGGGTTGAGGAATTAAGGGTTTAGGGTTTAAGGGTTGAGGGTTTAGAGTTTAAGGTTAAGGGTAGAGGGAGAGATATAGAGAGACTGAGTGAGAGAGATAGAGGGATTCAGTGAGAGAGATATGGAGACTTGAGAGAGAGAGAGTTAGAGGGATACTTGAGAGAGAGAGGGAGGGAGGGAGTGTGATTGAGATAAAGGGAGTGAGTGAGAGAGAGAGAGACCTGAGAG